>JARJDX010029390.1:0-16259 GCA_030264735.1 Gymnusa sp. GC000175 | reverse complement strand
ACGTCAATAATTGAATTTTTATTGCCAACATACATCTTTAAATATGATAGTTAACCCAAAAAACATCTCAAATTAGTAAATGAAAGTCTTGAGGTGACCACACCACCATTTTTTGATATGTACAGTGCATTGTAGATTTTAATTTTTGTGTTTGTTGTTATATTTTTTTTTGCTCTATATATAGCCCCAATAGTGGCTGCACTTTGAGACCATAATTTTGCTATCTGTTCGTTCCAGTTTAGTTTTTTGTTTATTAGTCCTAGATATGTAATTTTCTGTGATTTTTTAATTTGTTTAGGAGATGATTCATGTATTTGCTGTCGATTCTTATACCTTCGGTATCCCATAATCCTTTTTGTATTTTTAATGTTTTCTTTTAGCCGATTTGTTGGGTGTTTTATGCATGACTAATCTTCTTTATTTAAATTTGGTGTAACTTACAATTGCTTTATCTAATCGGGGATCATTTTCCGTTTATAATTTTTTTAGGACTGTGATCTACAGTAATGACTTTGATATTTCAAATGATAATATTTTTGGACTAATACATATCCAATTTTTTTGGAATAGCTTCTGGAAGAAAATATTCATTGAATAAAAGTTTTTGTTTTGATGTTAATTAAGTAAAATCTTGCCATTTCCGTTTCATTTTCACCGGTCAAGCAGATGTCTGCAACCTAGGATATGAAATCCATATTCAGCGTGATAACCAGACCTGTGAGATTCAACGAGGAATAAAACTCGGCTGGGTTGCGTTTGGGAGACTCGGTAATTTCTTTAAAATCAAACTAGCAATATAACTAAAACGGAAAGTATATAACCAATATGTGATAAGCTAAGTAACAGACGCCTAAACATTAATCAAATGATCAGCTTAACAGTTAAGAGTAACACAGGGAAATGTGGAAAGACCAATAATCGGCATTACATTGCGAAAACTAGTTACCAACGACAATATTTAACAAAGGTCAAAGGTGTGTGAATACAATTCACAAAGTAAACATAGACAAATATAACGATAGATAAAAGACCAAACGACTATTAGAATGAAGACACCAACAAGATAAAAGGAGTAGGGAAAGACCAGGACCTGAATTTATATTTGTACAGGTTGTCTCGGTCCCTTTCTATGCAACGCTACAAGCGGCAAATGGCCATCGAGGAAATACAGCAAACACAACTATGTACGGCAGGCATGTCCAACTCATTTTATACCACGGGTCACATGAGCAATTTTTCTGTTTTTAAAATTTAACTAAAACAAATGCTATTTCTTAAATAAAATATAATTTGAAGCATTTATTGGTATATATATATATTTGGTATATATATTTCAAGAAAAGACAATGAGAGAATTTTTTAAAAAGCCTCAATGGGACGCAGATTTCCCGTTATCAAGCCACAATTGCCCCACGGGCCGCGAGTTTGACATGTCTGATGTACGGGCACGTAAAACGAATAGAAAGACAATAAAATGCTCATACTGCGTAGAATTCTGAAGAAGACTAGAAGAGATAGGATTAGGAACGAGGACATTTATGAGGCGTGCGATATAACGCATTTCATCAGGAAGCGTAGGAAAGAATGGAATAAAAACATCAGCCGACGACCACCGGAAGACCTCATTAAAGTGGCAAGCGACGGAATACCAAAGAACTGGAAAAGGCCAATAGGAAGACCACCTAAAAGATGGAAGGAAGCGTGGACGACAAGGTCCACAGAAGGCAATTGAAGAAACAGGCTCTAAAGCCTTCAAAGAAGATATGATGATGATGATGACAATAAAATGGGTATCCCTAGAGAGAGAAAAATGTGAAAAACCAAAAAGACGTGGACAAAATTTTATTTTAATATTATTGCCCTTTATATTTTACAACAAAATATTAAGTTTGATGATTATTTAATTACATCCTTAATAAATTACATAAAATGGCTTTTTAGTTATTGCTTAATAAACTACAAATAATTTTTAGTTTCTGTTAATGGTATATAATTTAATTAAATAATAGAAAACGTTGAATTAATAATATAAATTACGTTATATTGTGTAGAATTTTATTCTACGTTTTAAAAGCAATAAATTTCAATTCATAAGAAAATAAAATAAACAATTTCATTTTATTATGTATGAAAAGGGTATATTTACATTGTGCTTAATTTACACCTGCAAATGTTTGTTTAATTAAAAAGCGTTATATAATAGCGTAATAATAATGGTGAATCATAGTTGGGATATTTTCATTTTTACTTATAAATATCCGTAATGGCAATTCATGGCTCAGCCATTATAGCTGCATGCTGTATGCAAAGCATGTACATAATTAAAATTACAATAATAACATATATACATACATGTGTTCATGTGTCTGTACGTACATAGAGTAATTTCATTATTCAATTAGTTATATAGATAGGCCTACACATTGGGATATATTTCAAGTAATAATTTATACTAGGAAGTTTACTCATACTCTCTGCCTACTTGGTTTAAGAGCTTATTTTATTTACGTCTTTCCTTAGCTTGGTTGCAACAATACTTTCTTATGATTTGCTTTTTAAATACACAATTCAAATTAATCACATTTTTTATCCAATCCAATTTTATTCATTGATAGGTTTCAGATTTGCTGAGAAAATGTGTTTTTTATGAATGATATTTAATCGCATGTATAGCATTTTTAAAATATTTATGTCAATGGGTGGGTAAGGGTGCTAGAATATTAACGAGGTTCTGACAGAATAACCTTTCCAGTTTCCACCAGTGAGAATTATAGAAATATCTCTAGCACTTGTAAAACTTAAAATAGGCAACGAAATAACACCAGAGTACTATCCCTGGAAAATTTCATCTTAAGAAAAAATAATACACGGCCCATAGTTTCGGAAATACGAGGGCGCTAAGAATCGCTAGAAGTAAACCAACAACTTAAGATCGGAAATTGGAACATTTTAAGCTTATATGAGGCTGCAAACTTGAAAATACATTGCAAACAACGCAAATACTTAATTTAGATATATTAAGACTTGAAAACATAAAAGCCCAACTTTGGAGAAGGGTAATTATTATTTTAGACGATTTTAATGCAAAGATTGGCAAAGAAATTGGGAATTAACTTTACCTAGTGGTGGCGCTGCGATCAATCTGTCAATGGACACTTTAGTCGGTATCATTCAGTAATATTTACAGGTTAGAAGCAAATGTAAGGAGTATTAATGTGTGTTTTTAGCTGTGTGTGTGTATGCGGGACTTTCGGTTTAAGGACTAAAAATGTAAGAAGAAATCATCTAATACAGTTCCGTCAGAAAAAAAGTTTCAAAATAACAAAGAATTGGTCTTGCTTACCACCATGCAGACCCTATACGTGTAAATCTTCCCAAGACAACAATGAGAATTTAGTAGGCAATCAAATACATTAAAAATAATAAATAAAAGAGTTCAAAAAGATTGCACCTACTCTGGAGCTGACGTGCCAACAAACTATAATCTTCTGGTTAATGAAAGATGAAACTAAATATCACCCAGAGGCCCCTACAAAAAGGAGATTAGATGTTGAAAAGCTGAAAGATAAATTCAATATAAAACCAAATAAAATTTATTTTACAAGTAGCGGCAGAAGAAAAGTTATCCACATATATGATATAGGTGTATACCCTAAAGAAAAGTTTAAAAGTATCTTTATTACTCCACCAATATAAATCAATAGCAGGGAGTAACGCTTAAGATCTTCCTGAAAATATTGCACAATCGTTTGTTTAGAAAATGCAAAAAAATATGGAAAGGACTCAGTTTGTGTTTCATGAAGCGATAGTCAATTTGGGTTTCGTGAAGTGATGGGTACCAGAGGGGCCTTATTTGGCGTTCAGAAAGGTGTCTTCCTTAAATTTTTGTAAAACCAAAAAGCCTTCGATTGGGTCCAGCGCAACAATCCTATTAACATTCTTAGAACAATGGATATAGATGAAAAAGATATTAGATGCATCGAAAGTCTATACTGGCTTTAAACAGCCACGGTAAATTTGAATATAAATAATGTTGCCAGCATAACAGGCAGAGAAGAGGCAAGTAAAGGCGTGCTAAAGGCTAGAACGTGTACACAAGATTGAAATTCGCTAAGTACTTTGTCTGGTCTACCCTACCATACGGAATTAAAACGTGGATGCTAAAATAACAACCATCAAAAAATTGGAAGCATTTTAAATGTGGACCTATAGACAACTCTTAAAAATAGCGTGGACATGCCATGTCTCAAATAAAGAGGTACTACAAAGAATTCGAAAATATGATTCTAACAGAAAAAAAAAGTGTCGTAATTTGGACATATTAGGTGAAGAAAAAATTTGAACTGCAGCAAGAGAGATGGAGGAGGAAAGAGATGTTGGAGAGAGGGGAAAGAGAGGAAGAAAGAGGCGCGAATATGACAGAAAACAGATGTTATGGTTAGGGAACATAAGGGAAAATATCGATTCAAGATCAATTAGGGACTTGGATCATTCAGACATAGACAGAAATAAATGCACCAATGTAGTTGCCAATTTAACTTATTGATGAAGAACGCCGACATCCAGATATTGATAATAAGCAGAAAAAGAGCAGTTATCATTAATGAGGTCTTTGCATCTACTGTTGGATGTAAGGCTTGCTATTTTGATCAACATTGAGCAATATTTCTTTAGTTCTCCCAGATTCTCCGGATTTTTTCCTTTTTCCTTATTGGCGGTCTTCTTCTTCTCCCGTTTGCATGCGTTATTGGTCTACATTTAGGAATATTACCAGCCAAATCAACTTCACACAAGTTACCATATCTACGACATTGGGAAGACAGGGACTTCTTAATTTATTATCCCTAAGGACCCATCAATCGCTTTAAAAATCTCTGTACTTCTAATCTCTGTATCTCTAGACTTACCTTGTTGGAGTTTTTTTTTTTTTTTGGTATAGATATATTAAAGCGTCGACTTCTTGGGTTTGCACACAAGAAAAAAACATATCCTTGAATAAATTTAAACTCAAAACATGTAAAAATTAATAGAAAATATTGAAATCTACTTACCACTAGTTGAACTATATTCACCTATATATCTCTTGGTTAGGTAACGAACAGTCACAGCTGAAACAAAAAACGAAAAATGTAATCAGACTTGCTTTGTGTTTAAGCTTGATTTTATTAAAGCGCCCCATGTATAGAACGTAGCCATGTATAGAATGTTGTTGAATGTGCATTAAAAAAAAAATGAACCAAGACTAAAAAAATGTTGTTCATACATCGGTAATAAATATTTAAAGCTAAATACCTACATTAATCGAAAGTGATTTATTTGTTCAAGCATTATCAATAACCAAAATTAAATTAAATTTATAGAAAAAAACTTTCCAAAATCAAATCAGTTTTTGATCAGTTAGTAACACGCGTTGAGTAAATCGCTATCAACACGAGTGTTCAATTTTAATACACCGACTCGATGATTAGGAACAAAGTAAAAAATTGTCTTTCTCTTTTGTGTGTTTCGTTGGGTGCACAAAACGATTAGAATCTTTGCGTTAACTGAAAACAAACGTGTTGGTTTAAGAAACGTGACATCTGATTGAAAATAACAGGAAGAATTGATTGACAACAAGAAGTACGAATCCATTTATCTCCTTTCTCTAGACAAATACAATGCACTAAACATATGCGCGACTACTACTTATAAACACCTTTTTTCAAAGACTTTGATTCATTGATTGCAACAAAAACCAATATAAATTTTTAATTTAATAAGAAAGCGAAATTTGTAATTTAATAAGAAAGCAAAATTTGTAATTACAGATTAATTAAATATTAAATTTTTAAAAATATCTTAGGAAAATATAATAGTTTCCAAATGATTTTTGACGTGGATAAATTGATTTTTTCATATCGTTCTAAAAAAGAGTGGCATGTGGCAAGTATGTGGAATAATTTTGGGTCAATTGAAATTAGAATTTACATTGGGTGGCCCCTTAATTGATTTTGACTTAGTCCTTGATTAGGATGTACTACTTAAAATCCATGTTGATTGTTATCTAAATAGACTATAGAAAATAAGACGATTGAATAAAGTTAAAATTAGAAATTTTGTTATCTCTTATAAGTACGTACGTAGGCATTATTGTATCAATTCTTCGTAAAAGTACGCGACAAGATCTCAATGACCAACTAATTACAAATCCCGTGGGTAAAATCAATTTAAATATTTCTTTTTAATTGCTTAAAAAGAATCATGAGATTCTTGTTAATGAATTTTCGAACGGCTGTGATTACTTTTCAGACACCTAGGCGCATCTCCATAGGTCATAATGATGACCCCACAAGATTATTTCTTTAATAGTTACATTAAAATAAAATAATTATTCATTAATCAACTGCAGAGTAATAAATTATGCTATACTGCGCTTAGATATAATTTAAAATTGAAACCAAACAAAAACTTTTCACTGCGCGCATAAAATTAATAATCGTACGCTTGTTAGCAACAAATATTTATTCATAGGTTTCACCTTTACGTGATATAATAAATCCTGATGGGCATATATATGAGAAATATTTCGCGCATATATTTTTACCACCATCCATAAATTGGGATCGTAATTATCTATGTGTACGATCTAAATTTTTTCACCCACCTATTTGCGATAAATTAATTTTTTTAATGGATTATCATAAATTCAAAAAACTGTATTAGATTTTAGTCATTAAGTTGTCACTGGATGATATAAGCGGTTCGAACATTTTATTATCATAAAGATGGCTTAACTTGTTTGTACAATTAGCATTGCAAATACCAGCTTGTTTTATGGTCAATTGTCAATTGAAATGGTATTCGTATTACATAGAACTAACGCATTTCACATACACGCTGCAAGCAATGGAACATCATAATAATTTTCATATTTTTATCGAAGAGCACACGACTTTATACAGGAAAAGTTAAATGCAATACAAAATTATTGAAAAGGTTACGTTTCAACGCAATTAATGATTTTAGGAAATTAGAATTGTAAATGATTACATGATTATGAAATTTCTTTAGTTGTTTGTATAGGTACATTGTTTTTCTTCGTTTTTCTTCTAAGCTTGTGCGATGTAGTCATGTAGAATACAGCTTCGTAATTATATTCAACAATTTCATAAATATTTTGCCCAATATGATTTTAAAGTCTTTAAGTTCACTTATTTTGGGGTTTACCAATTTTTAACTCGTACATACGTTCTGGAACTTCCCAACTTTTAACGCTCGATATCCCTATTTATCTACTTTTTTATTTTCCCCTACTACGAGTGTTTAATTTACTTTTTTGGGTCTTTTATTTTGTGGTTCGTAGATTTTTCTTTACTTTATCCTCAGTCAAGCAAATTCCCCACTTAAATTTCTTCTTTAGATCTACGATCAGAAGGTTGAAAATCATCATTAATCGTAAATTAATTTTACCACACAAAAAAGACTTTTATTTAATGAAAGTTGATGTTTTAATTTTGATTTAACCTCAATTAAGATTTGGGTAATGCTGAATCTTTGTCTTGGTGTGTTGGTAAAAGTATAATTATATAAATTAAATGAGTAATGAACGTTCAAAAATGATAAATATCAAATAATAATCGGTATCATCTCCTTGCAATTGATTTAAACATTGAGCTCAACAATTATCTTAAAATTTTCATCTGTAATTTTTAAAATGATTATTAATATTATTAATTTCAAGTTGACTTTTAAAAAACGCCTAAACAAGTACACGACACTCCTTGGGGTTCCAATTTGGGAATAATTAATGATGTTTTATTGTTGCTTTCGTAATTACAGACAAATTAAAATTATACCCTATAATAATATTATACGTAAAAAATCATCATTAATTGAATATTTTTTAATTGGAATTCTGCATTGAAAAGGCAGAGAGTTTATTTTGAGCGCAAAAAATTGTAAAATAATTGCCAAAAAAAAATTAATTTGCAGCACAAAAGGTGCTAATTGAAATCAAGTTAAGGTTGAAGTTAATGAACTCTCGTTGGTGTTAGATTAAAGAATAAAAGGAATTCCATCCGACAAATAACGTGTTATATACATAACTAATATTTATTCTCCTCGTGTCAATATTTATAACAAATTATTTCAATATATTTATAGCCTAGTTATAAGCATATTGCATATTCAATATTTCATAACATTTTAAAATGCTACGTGCATCGTTTAAAAAGCGAAACCAGATCGTGGTTCTTACACGAAAAAAGGATTTTTTTTTAATTCAAGGCAAATTCTTGAACTCATTAATGTGTCAAAGTTATAATTTAGCCTGTAATTACTATTATTATTTATTAATCACGCGAATCGTTTAACGTACTTAATTTATACAGTACTTAATTTGTTATTACCAACTGAAATTTAATTACCGCGCAAGACCCCATAAATTAATTATTACAAATATTTCTTGTTAAGTTTTAATGGGAATTTATTTATTTCAAAATGCCTAGGAGGTGTAGATGCAGCGAATTGTCCATTCAGATTTAAATAGAGCTATTAGTGAAGGGAAAACTGCAGGAAGTACATGAGATCAGGGCATAATTTACATGTATTTGTGTTAATTTTACGAATGTGAAATATGAAAGTGGAATAATGTCGACAAGAATATCCTCCTAATTATAAGCATTTACGTACCGCAAAGCCTAAGGAAGAATCCCTTAGTAAGAAAAATCCAAGAAACTGAAAAAGTTATCCTCCTGGGCAATTTTAACGAAATAATCTAAAACACACACGGGCCAGGAGATGAAAAGGTTTAATGAAGCTATTCTCAACGAGAACGGGGAGCGTTTGATCAACAAAGGCGCTAGAAACGAATTAAGGATATACAACACATTCTTACGCTACAAACAACAACACAAATCCATATTTAACAATTGCTAAATTTTTCCTTTTAATAAATAATTAAGCAATAAGATCGTCGCACACGTAAGAACGTTGACGTCAGCAAACATCGAGACAGACCACTATCAAATCCTAGGCAAAATCACGATAGAAATCCCCCTTAAAATAAAGTATGCACCAGTACATCAGCTGCGTTAGAATAAAACCAAAAGATGGCGAAGAGGAAACATTTGGAAAAATAAAAAGGTACCTTAAAGAAGCAGCAGATAAAACAATTGAAAAGAGGAGTGTAAATGCAAAAACCCAAGCAATCATCAAACCATGGTTTAATAAAGAGATAAAACTACCAGTCCCCCTCGAGATTTAACAATTGTTAAATCAATGATCCACCTTTTAATAACAAATTAAGCAATAAGATCATCGCACACGAAAAAACGTTGATGTCAGCAAACATCGAGACAGACTACAATCAATACTGGGCAAAATTGCGATAGGAATTGCCCTCAAAATACAAATAACACTAGTACATCTGATAAAAATCCAACTTAAAGTCGTTCAAAGGAGAAAGAATTAAAGAGATATTCAAGAAAAGAGTGCCGATTAAGCTGTGCGAGAGAAAAACAAAAGATGGCGAAGAGAAAACATGGGGAAAAATAAAAGGATGACTAAAAAAAGCAGCAAATGAAACAATACGAAATATGAGTGTAAATGTCAAAATCCAAGCAAACAGCATATCATGGTTCAATAAAGAGTTAAAACTACAGGTAGAAGAAAAAAAGAAAAAGTATCTACAATACAAAATCGTCAGTAGCATATAACCGGTATATCGCCACTAGAAACTGGGCGAACGCAAAGATCAGAAGAATTAAAACAGAATACTGGCGAAAATTAACCAACGACACGGATCGCGACTTGTATGCCGCTCAGAAGAAGGTAAGAAAAATGCTAAAACAACAAAAAAAAACCGGTCAATGATTACGTCTAAACAAAAATCATTCAACGGGAAAAATAATTTAAAGAACTGTGTAGTACAGAAGAAAAGTAATAGTAGGTAAGGAAAAACAGGAAGAAGAGATACAAACAACGTTTTCGATACACGAAACAGTGCAAGAATTAAAAAGAATAAAAAACAGAAAAACTCTGAGTATAGACAACATTCTGAATGAACTACTGAAATATAGTGAGGAAAACACAGCACAAAACTTTACACCGCTCTTTAACAATAATATAAAAACATCAACTATCCCTGAGGATTTGCAAAATAGCATAATGATACTGATCTTCAAGAAAAACAAAAAACCTGACCATAAAACTACCGAGGGATAACCCTACTATGTTCGACAATGAAACATTTTACTAGACTAATTTTAACAAAACTAGAAGAGAAGAAAACCGAGCATAACAACAGGCAATTAGGAGGAACAGATCCAATGCAGACGCGATGTTTATAATTAAGCAACTGAAAAAAAAGCCAAGGAATTCAATAAGACCTCGTTTAAGTTT
This sequence comes from Gymnusa sp. GC000175, assembly GCA_030264735.1. NCBI lineage: Eukaryota > Metazoa > Arthropoda > Insecta > Coleoptera > Staphylinidae > Gymnusa > Gymnusa sp. GC000175. The sequence continues at coordinate 5,879 of JARJDX010029390.1, read as the reverse complement.
CATAGACTTAACAAAGGCATTTACTTAAGTCAAACTAAAGTACATCTTAGATCTGTTCGAAGAAAAACAAATAACACTGGACATCATAAGGGTGTCTTAACACGAGAAATCCAGCAAAAACGAAGATTGACCGGCAAAACTCTGACGATATTTCAACATCTTGTGGCTCTAGATAAGGGTATAGTCACTGCCTTACAACCCATTCAAATTTACCATGATAATGGCAATTTTCACAACATAATAACGGTAATGGTCATATCATGAGAATGATAATGGTCATACAAAAACTTACAGCCCAAAGACTAGGCTGTCGAATAAATAAAAAAAGTAACAACGTGAAACTACTGGCTGAAAAAGAGGATAATCTGCAAAAACACGCACTGCTTAAAAAAACAGCACGCGAATATAAAATTACAATCTGAACAAAAAAAAACAAAAGCATCACATTCGCCAAAGATCCAGTAAGATGCAAACTTGAAGCAGACAATAAACTAGAAGAGCACGCAATGCAATTTAAGTACCTCGTGCCGAAAATACCTAGCAGCCACAACTCTGTACTAGACCTGAGACCACAAATAAATACAGCTACGTCCATCTTTGGCCACCTGAGATTTGTCATTTGGAATAGACAGTAAAATCAGGAAATGCGAGGCCAATATTAACATACTGAATATAAACTCGGACGGCCACAAGCAAAGCATGCTAAGAACTGCGAAAATAAAAACACCAAGGACAATCCTAGGAAGAACACTCAAAGATAGGGTCAGAAATGAGGAAGTCTGAGACAAAAATGCTCTCGAAGGCATACCTGCGAATTTGATGGAAAGACCGCCAAAGAGATAGCGGGACTTCTGGCATCGGCCCACAACAAGAATAAGAAAATAAAGAAGAAAAAGATTATCCTTTAATTTACATTTTACATGGAGATTATTTTATTATTCTTAATTAATTAGATTATTTAATTGTAATCGAATTGCTGTGGCAATAAAAAAGTTACGAAGTGGGATTTTTTTACTTGATAAAACAAGTTATGCCATATAATAAAGTCAGTGGATTAAGAATTTTAACACATGATAAAATGACAAGTATCGCATGAATCTGGCACAGTAAGTTATTTAATAATCTAATATCGCTGGCAGAACGACGTGGAATTGCAATTAAATTTCTTTCGATCCAATAAATATTATATTATAATATTTTTAACGTCCTATGCAGTTCATTGGTTTTATACATCGCTTAGCATTCGTATAATTCCAATCAAGTTCAAGACAACATTTTATTCCCCATAAGAAGCCTTGATCTATTTTTGTTGTTTATATATGCCTATTTTAGCTTTATAGGGAACTAGTATTAGCTCTATAAATAGACATAATTTTATATACTTTGTGCTTTGGCGGAAAAACGCAGATTATCATTACGTTACTCTCTTAGAAATTACTACTAATAATATACCATTGCAATTGCCTCATGCATTGAATACTGCAACAAGCAACAAATTAGGATTTAATTTAAATTTACAATGTAACGTCTATTAAAAATATAAGGAGCTTTAGAGCATTATCAGTTTTTGCTTCATTAGAAAAATTTTTATTAACCATATGAAATTGAAAGTTTGGATTGCCCCGATACCCTATGTAGAAAAAAATAATTGTCAAAATATTTTATTTAGAAAAAAATTTGCAATTACAAAATGTGTAATTAAAAGATTTCATCCCAAAAATAATCGGTTGGACAGCAAAGAGATATTCTTAAATTGTGGTGCTGGAGAAGAATGTTATGCCTAACTTGGAGCACATGCACAAATCAACGATTGACCATCATGCACTATCTATTGCAGATGAATCCTACAAGTAATTTTTTAGGACAGTGTGCAGAATACAAGTTAGGGCTCATCAATAAAAACGAACAAAGCAGGACACCACAATTTATTGGAGGAGTGATAACGACGAAAGCAGGAAAAAGAAGCTTGAAAGATATTAATGCCTTGTCTTAAAAAATGCAAAAATTTAGATGACTGCAAAAATTTAGATGACTACAAAACGAAAAACACCAAAATAATGGATTAAGGACGTTAAGATTGTGTAAAAACTAGGCAAGGTAGATAAATATAAGTAGGGTTGAAATTAAAAAAAAGTCTTCTTGGGGGGATTAAGAAATGCCAATTTGCCTTAATGCCAATGAAACAATAATCCGAACAAAGCAATGAAACGTGCGATGCCAGGGTTTAGCTTCTGGGAGCCACAATACAGAAATCTCGAAACGCACCAAAGTTACTGATATTAAAGATAATATTGCTGGATCAAAGTGTCATTGAGCGGTCAAGTAGCCATATGAACAAAAACCATAATAAAATCAAGGTGCAGGGAAATAAAAAAAGTATAGGTAAGTAAAATGGGATAAGTTGCCGAGACTATCTGAAACCATTAGCCGAAAAGAACTTGGTTACGCATCCCGAACTGAATAACTTGTTAAGAATCTAGAATGCCAGCAGTAGATGCCCAACAAGAACAAAGCACGCGATGGAGCAAACAATTTTAGGCAGGAGTTTTTTAAGAATATTTTAAAACTTCACTATCAAAGCAGGCGCAACCTATAACCACATTTTATCATGCACCAAAAAGACACCAAAAGGCAGCACCCAGCGCTAGTCAGATTTTGCTACCGCAATTTGATCTACAACCACAAAGAAGTTAGAACTATTCTATAAATTAATTCCTAGTTAGAAATTTAATAAAGACTGGGTAACTACCCAATATAAAAATATTTAGAAGAACCAAACTCATCTATGCAGTTGAGAGAGTATGCACACTGTAATGGAACTAGGTAAGGCAGATTGCTAAAGCTAATGGTATAGGATGTACAAACAGAATTATTGAGTTTAGGCCCAAACCTGATGCATAACGAAACCTCTTTCTCATGAAATATACAACTTTTAATACATTTTTTCTTAATTTTATAAGGAATTCAAAAAATGTAAATTGTATACTACATTCGGGTTTAAGTCGCGCAGATCAATTTGTCATTGCCAACGCTAAAAAAATTTTAAAATCTTAAATTTTTTTGTGTGTGCAATTATGAAAATAATTTTTTTCCATTTTGTGAAAAATGATACGGAAATTTAGAAAATGTAATAAATATCTTAAGTTTATTTTATTACAGCTAGAAGTACTATTTAACTTGTCGCAATAAATAATTTTGAAACTAAGTTTCGTAACTTCACAAAAGTGCATTTTTCCTGGGGCTTAATTACACTATTGTGTAAAAAATGGGATCCTCAAAGATATAAAAAGCGCGTGCGAGCTGAAGAAGTGTCGGTTTTATTGTCTTCCGCTAAATGAATAAATAAATCAAGAGATTCCGCATGGAACGCGATTTATAAACGTAATGTTAGATGCGTGATTCGCTCGAGGTGTCTCAATTGACATAATACATATTAATTCAATAATTTCAATACATTTTTATTAAATTAGAAAACAATGGTGAGATTTCCACGATTGGCTCAAATGAAAGTTACAAACAATCGCAAGCTTATGTAAGCGATATGTGTATTGATAATTTTGTAATGCATATATACGCAAATCGTAATGAAATTGTTAACTATTTCTTCTTTCAGAAGAACTAGGAGAAAGTTATTATGCCAGTTTTTTTTACTTGTACAAAGCAGCGAAAGCTTAATTGCCATTATTTTTAGTTTTATTTCAACTGTCAAGTCTCATCTAATTAAGGATTATGCTATATATTTACTACTAATTAATAAACAAATAACTGATATATATTACTTTAATGAAAATGTAAAAATAAACTAACATTATAAATTAGCTGTTTAATTGAACATTCAGAAAGTATGTGACTATGGTACAAATGTAAACCATTACAAAGTGGATGCATTTTGTATTAAAAATTTTATGTGAAAGATTAGGTTTACTCCTTTATCTACTTTAGGCTTTATGCAGTGCTTATTTTGCAATCGATTTTTGCAGTCATCTTATGCGGTTCTTAAAAATGAATTTAAAAAGGTTTTAGAGAGCTTTTTTTCTAAAGTTGTTGCATTTTTTTATCTTTTTAGTATTATTTTTCTTTTCTATTCCCTTATCTTCTCTTTCTTTTTTCTTCTCTTATTAATTAAACTCGAACCATTCCTAAGAATCATATACGCACATTTATAGAAAATGTGAAGACCAGGTAGATAACACGCAGTTTGGGTTCAGAAAGGGAATAACAAGAAACTCTTTTCTCCCTAAACGTGCAAACAGAGATGTAGAGAAATAAATCTAAACGTGAACGTGTGCTTCATTCAGTACCAAAGCCTTTGACTGTGTCAACCACCAGGGGGTGTTTGAGATCTTAAGATCAACAGGCATCAATGCAGCAGAGCTGCGTATCATAACAGAACTTTGCTGGCATTAGGCAGCAGAAGTCAGTATAGAACAGACAATCTTAGAAACCACAATTATTGGAAGAGGAGTGCGACAAGTTTGTTTGCTATCTCCACTACTCTTTAACCTATATTCAGAGGCTCTATTTAAAGAAGCACTAGATGGTGCTACTGGTGGAATTAAAATAAACAGTATAACAATCAACAACATCAGATATGCCGACGATAGGTTTATACTAGCAAACAACCAACCCGACTTAAAACGCCTAACTGACCGTATTGTGGAACATAGCGAAAAGCTTGGTCTGCAGCTGAACTCTAGCATTCTTGAAATCGCGAGGGGAGGTAAATCTCACCATTACGCGAAATACCATTGAACAAGTAGCATCATTTAAATATCTAGCGATTACTATTAATACCAAAAAAATATACTGTCAAAAATTTAACAGTCATGGAAAACATTTATAGACATAAAAACACTGGATCAGCATACAATTGCGCATGATAAGATGTTTTCCCATTTTACTATACGGATGTGAAAGCTGAACGCTTGACCCATTTTGAACACTGCTATCGCCGTGTCGCTCCACTTTTCGACAAATTAAAATATACTATTTTTGCCATATTTCCAGGACCACGAAATTTTTTTTAGACCGACCGTCCGCCGTCGCGGGGTCTTCAAAGTTTAAAAAACAAAGGACTATTTCTCGAAAAGTGTTGTTCTTAAAAAAAACAGTCGACCGAAAATGAAAGATCGTCTAAAAATCTGGAAAAAAGTCAAACGGCTCGAGGCGATCCAAGCATTTTGGTTCAGCTCGATTTTCGTTTGAAAATTTTCGGTTTTTTTCAATAGTTCAAAACCTTTAAGGCCCTTTTAGACCGGCACAGAAACGTGTTTTTTTTTATTCCCTTTGGCTCATAAGAGTGCCCGACGTGTGCTACCCAACGCTTTTTTCGGATTTTTTATCCGTCCCTCCGTTTGGTGTCGTCACTTTTTTAATGTTGAAAAAACAAACAAAAATATCTGCGAAACCGTAACTCCCATTGGAAAAATTTTAAATACTTTTTTGTGGATCGTCTAAAAATCTACAAATATGTTTTGTGGCTTGAAAACGTGCGGGCCCGGGATGTCACATTTATTTTAGAATTTTTCGAGCGTGTTCGGAAGCGTGGTCGCATTTTGCGAAAACTTGCAAAAACTATATAGCTTAGCTTTCTTAAACTGGCGGCGTCAATTTTTTTCATTCATATAACTCGATAGCACCGTAAAAGTTATATTTTCTAGGGGTATTTCCTTGCCGTGCGTAAAACGGTATGGTGTCGGGACGACATTGAAATTTAGCGTCGCGGCGTTATATCGCGAAAGCGGCGCCATCTAGCAAAAAGGGGAAAACAAGGTTCGATTGAGCTTGATGAGAAACCCGATTGACCAAAATTTCTGTTCTTAGTTATAATATTTGGGGGTCGAAATTTATTTATTTTTATTTTGGAGACAGTTTTAGGG
>JARJDX010029389.1:0-13275 GCA_030264735.1 Gymnusa sp. GC000175 | reverse complement strand
ATTTCCAACCCTTTGTTTCATTCTCTTAATTGGGCTTTAAGTATTGACATTGTGTAAAAAGAAGGTAAAAATCAATTTGTGTTAATTTTCAAAATTTTGACGTTAATTTTGATATTTTTTAAAATATTCTTTTATATCCTTAAAGAGCATTAAATTCTACTTAAGATTCTTGAAATTACAAATTTCCAACCCTTTGTTTTATCTCCTTAATTGAGCTTTAAGTATTGACATTGTGTAAAAAGAACGTAAAAACAAATTTGTGTTGATTATTAAAATTTTGACGTTAATTTTGATATTTTATGTAATATTTTTTTTATATCCTTAAAGAGCATTAAATTCTACTTCAGATGCTTAAAATTCCAAAATTTCAACCCTTTGTTTCATCCCCTTAATTGGGCTTTAAGTATTGACATTGTGTAAAAAGAAGGTAAAAATCAATTTGTGTTAATTTTCAAAATTTTGACGTTAATTTTGATATTTTTTGAAATATTTTTATATATCCTTAAAGAGCAATAAATTCTACTTCAGATGCTTAAAACTACAAATTTCCAATTCTTTGTTTCGCCCCCTTAATTGAGCTTTAAGAATTGACATTGTGTAAAAAGAACGTAAAAACTAATTTGTGTTAATTTTCACAATTTTGACGTTAATTTTGATATTTTTTGAAATATTCTTAAAGAACATTAAATTCTACTTCAGATACTTGAAATTGCAAATTTGCAACTCTCTAATTCATTCGCCAAATTGGGCTCCAATTATTTTCTAAAATTAATTTAAAAACCACAATTCGTTAATTTTAATTTTCAAAATTATAAGTCAAATTTTGATTTTTTTTTTGAAATATTTTTCACGTTTAGTAAAACTCAATAAATTCTAAAAAAAAACGGATACCCTGCGTATAATGATCAGAAATGATAACCACAACTAAAATTTTTGTTTTTTCTTCTTAAACTCCCATCCACGAACTCCAAGGCGTACATAACGTCGGAGGACGAAATTGAATCAGAAGGAAAGGAAACACCCATAAAAGACACGGGAACGAAGGGCCGAGAAGAGGAAAAATAGTAAACACAAACATAACGTAAAATATTTTTTTTTCTATAATAAAATAAATCAATAATAAAATATTTTAACATAACACGCACAGATATGTACTTATTATTATTATTATTATTATTATTATTATTATTATTATCTCTTTTTTTTTCTTCATTTTCTCGACTTTTAGTCGGAGCGTATCCGGGACTCAATAAGAGTTAAAAGGATATTTTTATTTATTATTATTATTATTATTATTATTGTTATTATTGTCAATATTTTTGACATATTTCATATTTTTTTGTTTTGATTACCATTTAACATATTTTTATAAGGCAACTCGCGTCGATTAGATAAGAAATATATAAAAAGTTGTGAAACAAAAAAGTCTGCAATTAAAAACTCTAGTAGCAGGCGCAAAGTATTTTATTAAAACGCCCGGAGTAATGAGTAAATAATAATTGTAAAATTTTTTTATAGCAACAATTATCACAGGATATTAGCATTAAACATTGGCAATTAATCAGCATTAACATAATTACGCTATAAAATCATATCGATGAGATGATAAATCGTTTCAGCGCGAGATTATCTGTCGCATGAGTCCTGCGGCAGGATTCGTAGGAGGTGGGGTGATTTGTTTGGCGACTTTTTTAACATCACGTGCGACTGTAAGAGTATTTTTTTGGCACATGCTCTACTTGTGCGGGTGTTTTTTTTTGGGTAGAAGTGCGTGCTATTTTTTACTAATAGACTATTGCCGAGGTTGTCCGCCCTTTGACACATGTGACACGGGACAGATGTCGTTGCTTTCGTGAAAAATTACCGTCATCAATTATACGCCCATCTGCGATGGCACAGAAATATATAACAGTGAAGTTGGATTCAAATTTATGGCTCACTAGAATGTTTCAAGGTTTAGATTCTTTGCCAACTAAAAAAAAAATCGATACGTAAAAATTGACACAAAAGGGGTAGAATTAAAACAATAAATAGAATTAAGAAGAAAAAAATAAAAAAGTAATACAGATTGTAACATGGCATACTGATGATGGAAAATTACAATACATCAATAAACGATATAACGAAGAAAAGTAGATGAAATAAGGCCCAAGAAAAGACACGTACGAATAAAAAATGCAGATATAAATAAGAAAAAAAGAAGAGAAAAAAATGGATGTGTGGTTATCACACGACTTTCATTTAAGAATTATTAACATATCCATCACTATTGACAGACACATAACCATTTTTCATTTATTAACATCGTATTAGAATGGCAGTATGTTGAATGTTTTGTTGAAACATGATGAGAATAATTTTGCTACTGCACTAAAAATTACGGAAAAAACAAAAATGTACTACGAAAAAACAAAAATGCACTAAAAATTTACGGATAAAACAAAAATCCTTAAAAAATTTACTAAACCACCACTAGAAATCTAATCAAAGCACTAAAAATCCATAAAATACAACCAGAAAAAATGAAGGTGTGGTCACCACACGAGTTTCATTTACTAATTTGAGATGTTTTTTGGGTTAACTATCATATTTAAAGATGTTAAAATGTATGTTGGCAATAATAATTCAATTATTGACGTCTATCACTTTTGACGGGTAGTTAACTCTATTTCATTTATTGTCAGAAGATCAAATGACATTACGTCTCTACAACTTGATATGAATAATTACACTGACAATGTTGCATAGCAACAGAAAACAATTAGTTCTTAAAATGTTAAATTTTGAAAAAATGATAGAAACAAAATTTGTGTAAAATTTATTTTACACACTTTTGTACTCTTATGTTTTTTTTCATAAACTCAATAAATTTTGAAATACTTGCAAAAAACCTAAAAACCTCACCAATAAACTACCACTTCCTATTTTTGGATTTTAGCCAAAAGTCACTGGGACCTCCCAATTTATGTTAAAAGCTTAAATATAAATTTTCAGGACGATCAGTTTAGCCGTCTGGGCTGTAGAGAGGACACAGACAGACACACACACAGAGACCACTTCGAAATCAACTTTTTTTGAATGAGGGAGGTCGAAAATTTCCGCAAAAATCTCGATTTTAAAAATTGTCGCGATTACTATACTTTATTTTACTTGGTAAATGACAGTAAAATGAATGAAGCACATGAATTATTATAGTACTCACTCCGCTAGAGGACATATCGCTTAGCTTGAATTATCAATAGGTAACCAAAAATTATTAATGCACAAAGATTATTAATTTCCAAGCGAAGCGAAAAACTTGGTAATAAAATTTAGCGGTGACTCTTTAGAAATTACTAACCTATTAACTTTAAAAGAGACGCCATCTAGCGGTAGATAATAAACTAACTATGAGCGTGAGACCTTCATTGCATTTATATCATCATTTCCAGCCGTTTGTGTCCTCTGTTGGACTCCTTTAGTCCTACCATCCCATTCGATCTTGTGCTTTTTGTGTCTAGTTTTTTGTTACTCTCTTGATATCGTCGTGCCATCAAGTTGGTGGTCTACCTGTACTTCATTAGCCGTCTACTTGTGGTTAGTTATTCCGTGCTATCCGAACTTTATATATTTCTGATCTTCCTATTGACAGATTTTTTCTTAGTTCTTTCATACTTTCGTTGTTAGTTAACTTCGTTTATTTTGTGTTTTATCTACGTTTGTCATTTCTGATTTCTTATGCAATTTTCTAAGTTGTTTCTTCGCTTTTCCGTATCTTTCTTCTAAAGTTCATATCTTCTCTGGTATGTTTGTTGATTTTGCTTGTTTGTTCCTTAGTTGGGTTACAGCATTTCTTTGTTGCTTCATTTGTAGCTTGGAGGATTTCGTTGTTTACTTGGTGTGCTGTCTTATGTCTATATTCGAACTGTGTATTTTCCAAGTTGGCTGTTATCATTTCAGCGTATTTATGAACTTGTTCTGTTCTTGTCTAACCAACATGTCTTGTCTTTGTACCAGCTTACGCCTTTCCGTACTTGGGTTTAATTGTTTTTCTTACCATTCTATGGTCGCTTCCTATTGCAAAACTATTTAGTCCAAAGACGTCGCTGATGATTAGTTTTTTGTTTGTTGCATTTATATATAACTCTGTAAATATTACCGGCTGCGCGGCCATTGTTGGACCGATCGCAACGCCGCCTATAAGTTCCCAATAGAAACCAATATATTTATTAAATAAATAAAGTTTGCATTCACAATCGCTCAGTAAATCGCAGATTTAATTTTATATGCAAAATTATTAGTTTTGGGTTAAAATTTTGTTCTTTTAAAGAAAAAAACACTTAATACAATCACAGATACTTAAAAAAATCATACAAAATTAATGAAATGAGTGAGGAATAAAAATGGAATAAATTTTAAAATATGAAAAACTAAAATATGTTATTATTTCATAATTATTGTTTTTAATAATTGCTAAATAATTAGAATGAAAGAAAGGATTTTAGAATTAGATCCTTAATATAGAGGTAAATTTTACATTTTTAACTTAAATTAACGTTTTTTTATAGTTAATAACAGCAAATTTGTAAAATTAAATTATACAGTAAAATGTAAAAAGTGATGTGCCCTCAAAAAAAGTGAAATTTTTAATTTGAAGATTATTTATGCTTTATTATCCTAGCTTTTAGTCCGAGTAAGGATTACCTGATAAAATTATATATCCAACAGTCGTAGCTTTTCAATTGGAATTTAAAATATTTTTTCTCGTTTGTTTCGTTAATTATTATTCTAGAAGTAACAAGTGACTCAGACTTCACTCATTTTTACGCACCATAAAAGACATTTTTTATAATATAGTATAATATAGTATAATCTATAATCACCTCAATTGATGTGTTTAAAAAACCCTAATTTATAGACCGGAAAGAATAGGATCTATAAATGAGGAGTAGGTCAAAGTAAGAAAATTATTATTTTGTAATCTTGCACTGAATTACTTTATAATTTATAAAATGCACAATAAATTATAATAATATTAAGAAATTGATTTATTTTCAATGCATCATTTTACTTAACCTGATTTCAAGCTGCATATTATTGAATCTCAGTAAAATTACTATGATTATGCCATATACCTATAAGTTACCTATAAGTAACAACTGCAATTTAATTTAAGAATTGATTTATTTAATTATATATTGATTTATTTAATGTGTATTGATTTTGTGCGATGGTGGTATGTGTTATAAAAAATATTGGGTTGAGCCTCACAGGTAGTTTAGAGTGTTAAAAGTGTTACTTAAGGACCTCGCCTAAGGTCAAAATTATCCACTTTGCATTTTTTTGCCCTTTTTATTATACGCGGATATCTTTCATTAATCATTTCAGCCACGCCTTATAGCCGCACTAAAATATCTTTAAAAAAACGCCTTGAAAAAAAAAATCTAATGAATGGAAGCTTTTTTGATCCTAATAAACAGGATCCGCTTTTATTTATTTACTTGAAGGGATAAAGTTGCAATTTAGTTTCGGTTTGGTCTTAAAATCGAAGGTCGTTTATTTAATTAAATGAGATTGGTCACTTGCATGTTCTTGGACACTTTTTTTTTCCTGAGACACTTTTTTTTCCTAAGGCACGTTTTTCTTTGGATGTGTTCCACACGATCGGACCCAGATAACATAATTATATGCACGTTTCTGGAAAATTTAATGAAACTCTACCCCTGAAGAAAAAAATTCATTTACAACGGGCGCGCGCGCTCCATTTAATTAACACTGAAAGATTGCATCTGAGCAATATTATTTATGTAAGTCCTTCTTGCAGGATTAGTCGCAGGACAAATTTCCAAATCGTTAAAGCAATTATATAAAAGGGGATTTAAAAAATTTTGTGCTTGGGTTGTAATTTGATGCAATTTTTATAATTTTGTATTGACCTCAGATATATCTCACGTTACGTCACTTTACTCTTGTATAATACGTCATAAAGTCGTTACAATATACATTGAAAACACAATTGTTTATAAATTTCTTCATTTCTTTCCACAAAGAATTGTTGCACGCTTTTGTCTGAGCACCCAGCCATTTAAGATTAAATAATACGTTTTTAACATTTCCTTAAATTTTGCATTAAATTGAAATATTTAAAATTAAGAATCAAATATTTTTATTTACACTCCGGTAGTTATCGCAGTTGGTTTTGTTACTTTTTTGTAATAGTTCATTTTTCTGGCATTTTTTTTTGTGCAATCTTCTTTTTCAGCTAGTCTTAAGTTTTCTGTCCTAATTCACCTGGTGCTTTTTCATACTTTTCCTTATTTTCCCATTTCAGTTTCAATTTTGCTTATAGATGGTTCTTCGATATTCGGTTGGGCCATGCTATGTACTATCTCTATTTCTTCCTGTATATTCAATTTTTCTTGACTATTGTTCCGTAAAATTCTTTTACTGTACGCTAGTTGTGGTGTCGTTCTATATCTTGTGTTCTTCTCTTATATATTTCGATGCGAAATTTTTTTTTCTTTATATGTTTCTCTATTTGATTTCGTATCCGTTTAAAGCATATTGAACACTTCCTCAAATTTAACGCGTAATTAAATTAAACACATCTTTAAATTTGATATATTTACAAATATATAGGTGGTCTTAAACCATGTATTCATATTTAACGCTGCACGCTCCACTCATATTTAACGTAATACCCATTTTTAACGCAAGTGTCATATTTAACGCGGCGTTCATATTACACGCTGCACCCATTTTTACATAAACGTAAAACAATTTGTGTCTTTTAAAGTAAAAATAATTTTAGTTATAAAACGGTATATAGAATAAAATTATTCTGTATATGGTATAGAATCAAATATTAAAACAAAAGCGGCACGCGATTAAGGATTAAGATTTAGATTAAAGTTTATGTAACATTATTTTTGCAGCTTGTAAGGATTTTATCAGCTTTGAAATAATGTAATCGCAATGTAATCTTAAGCGTTAGAGCAAAATCTTAAAAACTGAAAATATAAAATTATCCAGCATATAACGGGCCAGGTCATAGGTGACTTAAGCTTCGTTTTATTAAAGAAATTGTGCGCGCATGTTTACCACACTTTCATTTTTTAATAATCAGAAACGACTTCCTGCTTAACGTTTGTTTGAAATAAATACAAACATTCTATTAATTATGTATGTGTTCTAAATCGTTGGAAATAAAAATTCAAAAAACACAGCGCTGGGAGAAATAAGTTCTTATTGATATTGTATCTACAGTAATCAGTGTGTTGTATGTGACAGGTGGATATCATATGGTGGCCTACCTGCACACACAACTTTCTCTCATTAAAACTTTACAAACTTTATATATTCAACACAAGCAATTATAAAAAGTAAGAAATGTATTTCACAGCAGATTTCATAATGATATATATTTACACATATGAGATTAAGTTTTTATATTTTTGACTACATAGAAAAGTTTTTTTTTTTTAATTAATAATTGCTCGTTGTTTTAATTTCACTCATGAAAAAAGTAAACTAAACTTTTAATTTATAGTTCATGAATTAACCATATGCACAAAGTGCACATATACCATTGTAGAGAATTTAATTGTAACTAAACCTAAAAAAACAAAGTCCAAATTAGTTGGACGGACGGAGTCGGAAGTTATAGTACCAAAAATTGCATTTCAAAAGTTTTAACTTTGAGCGTTTCCATAGGAATAAAAAATAAAAAATGTCTCAAATGGAATAGGATTTATATGTAAAAATTATTTTGCCAATATTTTTCAAAATAACGTCAAAACTAAATTTTGAATTTGAGGCCGTGCGGTTAAAAATGAACAGCAGGAAAATAAATGGTATCAGGGTTGGAGATAATTTAATAGAGAATAAAACTAAAAAAAGAAAGTCCGAATTAGTTCACGTCGGAAGTTATGGTATCAGAAGTACCTAAAATGCGTTTCAAAGTGTTTAATATGGCCTAATTTTTTTCTATGTAGTATTTCTCTGGTTATTTAGTAGTGCAACATATTACCAAATCTAGTAACTATTTTGACAAAAAAACATTATTTTTTAAAATGACGTCGAAACCAAATTTTGACTTTAAAGTCCCGTAGCTTAAAAGTGACCATGTAAAAGCAAATATCAGGGCTTACAATATTTTAATTGTAAGTAAAAATAAATAACTTTTTAGTGATAACTTTTGTAACTATGTATTTTAACTGTAAAAATATTTTTCAAAACAACGTTGTTTTGAATTTGATCCTGTGTCTGAAAATAATTCATAATAAAACATGTGGAGCTATGTTAGGATTAAAGAAAATTTAATTGTGAGTAAAAGATAAAAAAGAATTTCCGAATTGGTTCACGAAGTCAGAAGTTATGATACCGGAAATGACTAAAATGCATTTCAAAGTTTTAAATTTGAATATTTCCATACGAAATGTACGAAATTATAAAAAGTTGTTAGTAAAATTTAACTGATTATTAGATAGTGGCAACTTATTTTCGTTTCAAGTAACTATTTTGCAAAAAAAAAATACAAAATGGCGTCAAAACAACATTTCTTTTTAGAGAACTCGTAGCCTTAAAACTGACCCCGTAAAGAAAAATAAATTCTTACCATAGTTGTACAGATTTTGATTGTGAGTAAAAGTAAAAAAAAAACAATAGTTATAGTACCGGAAAATTCATTTCATAGTTTTAACTTCGAACGTTTCTATAGAAAATTTGAAAAAATGGACAAGATAATCTAAAATTTTGTTTTATATGAAAAATTTATCGAACTATTTATTGGTAATAACAGTTAAGTGATTTTTTTCAACAATTTTGCTAAAAAAATATTTTTTAAAATAACCTAATTTTGACTTCAATGCACCTATACCATCTTCTAAGAGAATTTATTTGTGAATCAATCTTAAAAAAGAAATCCGAAATGGGTTGATAGATTCGAAAGTTATGGTACCGAAAGTAACGCAAAAGCAAGTAAAACTTTTTACTTTTAGCATTTCCATAGGAAATGTACCAAAATAATAAAAAATGAATAAAATGATTTACTTTTGTAAACTAATGCATGGGTTAAATGTATGGGGGATGTATTTTACCGATTTTTGTGTTCGAAATATTTTTTTAAAATTTTGACATGAGGTTCCATAGCTACAAAAACTAACCATACGCAAAAAATTTGCTTATATCAAGGTTGTAGATAATTTAATTGTGAGTTAACCTAAAAAAAAAAGCCCAAATTAGTTCGCGGAGTTAGTAGTTAAGGTACCAAAAGTAACAAAAATGCATTTTAAGGTTAATAGTGTTGTTTACGAAATGATCGCCAACATATCCCAAATGAGAGTAAGTTTAGCAACATGGCAACACCTAATCCCCAGTGGTATAAGGTTGTATCCTGGTATTGGCGATTCAAGCTAAACGATACGCCCTCTAGCGGAGAAACATGTACTTCTCACCCTTTACGGGTGTTTACATATTTAAACGATATTTACAAATTCACCAAGCATAAAAAACATCCAGAAAAGAGCCCAGCCACTGAAAAACACACATAAAAGCACCTATTATTATAACCTGTCATAACCTTATTTTACCCATTTAGAGCAATAAAATATGGCGGGAAAAATTAATTTAAATCGCCCATAGTCAGAAACCCTATTATATGTTCCTTATGTCGAATCATGCAATTTGGCCTCATGCAAATGTAAAATGTAGTTAATGAATAGAATCTTTCTTTCAATTATAAATGAAAATAATTGATTAAAATCCCAACATATTAAGCAACGCAAATGAGTATATTTATTTGTAAATCGTGATTAATTTATTAATGTACGAAGTATTATTTGTGCTTTTTCATTCCCACAATTTGCTTTAAATTTCATGCCATGGGAAAAAGGAAAATTACAAATATAAGCATGAAAAACTAATGCCAAATGAATAAATTTCCTAATATTCAATAATAATAATAGTAATAATAATAATAATAATAATAATAATAATAATAACAATAAAAATATTTAAATTTTATTTAGAGCAGGGATTACCAAACTACAACCCGCTTGGTACGTTTATTTAGCTCGCCCCGGACTGTGCTACAAATAATCATAATTCATGATTATCGTTGTCGTCGTCATCTTTTTATCACGTCACTCCTGGCGCATAGCGTGTAATGCTGGAAACTTACATTACAGGTGGACCTACAGCTGCAATGTAGTTAGCGAAGTCCATGTGGCAGCACGAGTTACAAGTTTCAGTATGGTTGGTAAAGTTTTTTCTTTTCCCCGTTTTTTAAATTTAACTTTTATTAAAACTGTACGCCTCTTCTTTTTCTTTTCAACAGGCATTTTATTTTTATTTTTCCATCTGGATCTCTGCCAGTTTGTGATTTATCTCTGGCTATACTATTCTGGTCTCTTGCATTTAGCTTATGTGTGTCCATGCTTCCCTGCATCAGCCACTCCAGTCGTTTCCTCCTGCAATGTCTGATTTCTTCATTGGGAATCTATATTTTAGTGTTTTGCATTCTATTCTTCATTTCTGTAGTTGTTGTTAATTGTTCGGGGTATGGGTTTCTGGACGCGTGGTGTGTAAATATACTGGTCTTTAACTACTTTGTATATCTGCACTTTGACTTATTTTCTTGGATGTTTATTATTCCACATGGGATCGTTAAGTATCCCTGCGACGAATGCTGCTTTTTCTGCTTGAGCCTTTACTTCCTGGTTTAGTTCTTCGTAGCTAGAGAATGAAAATCCGAGATACTTTATCGAAGGCTTTTTTTTAATAAAAACGGCGTCGGTGTATGACCTTCCCGCGCGAAAGCCTTCTGCGAGTTCTTCTCTCCCTTTTTAAACATTAGCATTAGTGTGCTGTTTCGCCAGCTTTTTGGTATCTTGTGGTTAGTTACAATATTGTTGATCAATTGCTTGGTGTTTTCTTGTAGTTGTCCTCCACCATACTTTATTAATTCATTGGTGCATATGCGGTTTTTAATTTGGCTTATCGCCTTTTCTACTTCCGCTTGGCTTACTGTTTGTTCCTTCTAAGTTACTTGCACCGCGAGTTTCTGTTGTTCTTCGCCCGGTGCGTATAGAATTTGTAAGTGGGTGATCCAGGTCTTGGTTGGAATTTAATTCGCGTTAATCCTTGATCATGGATCATTTCTTTTCGCTGCCCTCTTAGCATACTCCTTTAAATTTGTAGAACAAAACTGTACCAATGGATAGCAGATAATTTTAGAATATTTATCACATAAGTATCATATTAAATAAAACAAGAATGACTGCTGGATCCGACCCTGTCTTTTCTAAATGTGTTTTAAAGTAGTTTTTGAAATACGTGTGAAGATATTTATAACTTGAGGGTGTTAAATATCTTAACCTAACTAAATTATATAATTTATTATTATTATAGAAGGTGCAATAAATAGTATGTGGAAACCTACTCAAATTTCTTGTATTGACAAGAAATTGTTTGCAATAAATTTTATTATATTTTTCGACACTTAATGTCCTACACATATCTTGAACCCGGAAAATGCCTTCCTAAAGGTCAATTTTAAACAAATCTTTATTGCAGCTTAACAACAGAAAATAAGAGCGATTATATCTATGCCCACGTGCGCTTATACTTATTTTTGTTGTAATCTAGCTGTTATATCGTGCACGCGTAGTTTATTTTAAAATTTAAGAAGGACGTTTTTTACAGTTTTAATTTTTTTTGTTAACTTTTTTTTTAATTGTGTGAAATTATATAAAATTAATCGTCGTGGGTTTAAAGTTGTTACATTAAATGTCCTACGCGAGTTTAAAGTTTACGACTCTCTGAGTCTATTATACCAACTTACGAAATCAAAATGAAGCAATAAATTTGCAAGTTTTTATAAATAAATTCAATTACAATTTACGATCCTGCTCAAGCGCAATTTCTAGTTTTTTTTTCTGTACTTGGCGAATGTCATTTTACAATGCGCTTATCTTTTTTACTGTCCAAAAACAGAAATCCGGTTCATAACCACTTTATATTCTACCTCCAGATTTCTAATTACATAAAAAAACGAAATGAAATGTGCTAAACATATAAATATAATCGATCGATTCCAAAATTAAAACCTTTCAAAGAAATATTTTTAAATCAAAAACCTGTTACGATAGGCCATCAAGAGCAAAATCAGTCTACGATTTACGACATGACTTTTTAATTTGGACAACTTTTTTTTATAAACAATAAATAAACATTTATATTACATTAGAGTTTGATACAATGCACGATGGAATAATTTTATACGAACACAAACGCTCTCTTATTATAAATTTTTGTATGTACTTGAACCAAATTACAATTTTTTTTTGAATTAGACATAATTGCATTTGGTGCATAATTGCATTTTGCAGAAAAATATAGAAGATTATTATGTTATGCAATATTAATTTTCAACACGGAGCGCGCGTAAACAAATGCACGTGAACAGCGACAATGCGCAGAGCCATATTTTTACCTCTACTCTTACTCTAAGTTTCGGGTTAAGTTGACGTTGGGGCTAGTTTAGGGTTTATGGTTAGATTGAGGTTTATGTTAAATAAATCATTTTACTTAAAAAAGTTTTTACGTTAAGTTTGTTTTTGTTTATTTTAATACATCAAAAATGCGTGAGATCATTTTAAACATTTTATTACTTTAACAATTTATATAAAATTTAATAATAATTGTGTGAAAATTGTGCACTAATCATATTTTATTTTAAGTAAACCGCTAAGTCGCGAGTTACTAGAAGCACAGTTGAAAGTAATTATTATACTTAGTATAAAACGCTCAAGGATCAATATTACTACAAAGTTACATCACATTGTTTGATATTTTGTGTTGCAGATCTAATTATTTTGAGTTATAAAAAAAATTATTTATGAAGCAATTTGATTTTATTTTTTATTCATTTGGAAAGTTAAGTTTATGCTTGCAATTTTTATGTTACGCTAAATGCAATATTAGTAGATTAGTAATACTGTTATTAGATTGAGAGATTTAGCGTTTTTTATTAGAAAAACATAAATCGTGAAAGAGAAATTTTAGTAATCCTTAAATTGATACAAGAAATTTAATGGTGCATTTCTTCAATTTAAGTAACACTATATACTTATAAAAGTAAATATTCTTTGAATTTTTTAAGTATTTAAGTAAATTTTACTTTCATTTACAAAGTAAATTAAAGTATAGTAATCGCGACAATTTTCAAAATCGAGGTTTTTGCGGAAATATCCGTTTTCGACCTCCCTCATTCAGAAAAAGTTGATTTCGAAGTGG
>JARJDX010029376.1:0-11499 GCA_030264735.1 Gymnusa sp. GC000175 | reverse complement strand
TGTGGGGTTCTAATTCGAATTATACGTTAGGTGCATTGCAATCAAGAAACACCCCCGAAGTTTTAGAAATGTTTCATAAAAAATTTGCAAATGTTTCGGTTAAATCTATTTGTCTTGAAAAATTTCACACAGTAATTCTGGCCAGTGACGGAACAGCGTATTCATATGGGCATGGATTGGGTGGGAGGTTAGGGTTAAATTCGGAATTTACAGTTTTGGAACCGACAGAAATTCGGTTTGCTTCCAGTGGGAATTTAACGCCTGTTAAAGTGGTTCAAGTTTGCACCTCGAGGGATCATAGTATGTTCCTTACTGAATCTGAGGATGTAAGTTAAATTAACACATACAAGGATTAACTCAATGCATTTATGGGACTAAATGTGCTTAAGTGCTGAAGAGAAGCGTTAAGCGCGTTAATTTCTATTACTACAAAAATGGAAGCACTTATTAAAGTGCCTGGCACAATTTGTGTTCAGCCAGTCTCTGTGTTGCAGCACTTAAAGCGCTTTAGTTCCGGGATTGCAATATTACAGCTTGCCAAGTCTACCGTGGCATGTGAATTCCGCAGAAGACTGACAAGGATGGAAGTGAAAAAGAGATAGGTGTTTGGACACTTGGGTCAAATAGTCAGGAATGGAGAGGTGGGTTAAAGACGAGTTCGTCAGTTCTGATGGGTAGTGGGGTGGGTAAAATCACGAAAAAACACTTAAATGTAGAAAAACCCAAATAAAGCAAGCAATAAAGACCACAAAAATCTGAAAAAACCACATAAAACCAGAAAAAGACATGAGTGGTTTTTCAGGTGGTTTTTTTTGGTTTTATGTGTTTTTATAGGTTTTGTGGTATTTTTTAGTTTATGTGGTTTATCAGATGTTTTTTCTGGTTTTATGTTTTTTTTTTAAGTTTTTATCCGCGCCGCCCATCAGACTCAGACGAACTCGCCTAACCTACCTCCCCACCCTAACGCGGGAAATACTTGTGCGCATCCGTTAGCCACGGTAAACTTGGCAAGCTGTATTTACATTATGCTCATTAAATGAGTCCAAAAATATTACAAATAAAACAGATTTTTGCAACATATTTTCTATTTTAGGTATGGGTGTGTGGTTTGAATACCAATTTTGTTCTCGGAGTGATACCTCCACCCCCACAGTTACTTGCCGCGCGGCCCATTGCGCGTTTTAAAAAGAAAATTTCAGGGATATGTTGTGGGCGTTATCATTCCATTGCTTGGGGGCCTAATTATATTTTTACTTGGGGGCTGAATGGTGGACAACTCGGACATGTTAAGGGTCATGACAAATTTATCATAAATCCCCAAATGGTGACGTGTGTGTTTATAGCTAACGATCGGAAAATTATTTCAGTAGCTACTAGTAACGGTGCAACTGCTGTTGCTACTGATAAAGGCGATGTTTATGTTTTACACGAATTTCAATGCAGAAAAATTGCTTCTAGGTTAGTAATACAAATTTTTTGGTGTGATTTTACTCGCCCGTGCGGCTTTTTTCACAATTTTTCGTCATTTTTTTCGCGAGATCTCGAAAAGTAATAAAGATATTTTATATCTGATTAAAGCATATTAAAGCTGAAACATTTTAGTACAAAATGGTTGTTTGATCAATTGTTTCAGTTAAAAAGCAAAGAGATACGAGGCGTAAAAATAAAAAATTTTGTTTTTGAAATGGTCAAAAAACATGATTTTAAAGAATCAACACAAAAAAATAAGTTTTTACCAATTCTTGTCCTAAATTGATCCAGTTTTGTCATAAAATGATCTCTTTTGTCATAAATTGATTCAGTTTTGTCATAATTTTTTTTAAATTTGTCATAAAATGAACTCTTTTGTCATAAAATTTACTTGATTTAACAAAAAATGTTTTTTTGTCATGTGTAAAATATTTAAAAACCGTTGCAGTCAATTTCATGTGAAAACCTTCAGAATTTCTCTTAAATTCATAAAAATCTTTGTAAACCATTAAATATCATTGAATTTTTTAGAGAATTGGGCATTGAATCGGTGGAGATATTCGGGGGGAAATTATTAGCGGACGACGTAAAAAACGAGGATTTAAAAGTAGTCGCCCTAACCAAAGTCGGAACGATTTTAATGTGGCAAGAGAGTGATCCACAACTGTTAAGGTGCATTTTTACACTCAACCGCCTCCTAAAAATCCGTCAAATAGTCCTGAACCGACCGGGCCTTGTCTTCCTAACGGACGACGGCGAAATTTTCAAAGGCAAAATCAAACCGCGCAAAAGAAAACCGCTGCAGGAAAAAAACAAACAGAAAGGTTTCAACGCGTTTCTTGACAAAAACGACTGTATTACTGTGGGCGTAGAAAAGGTGCCGAGGATGTATGGAGCGGAATTCATCAGTTGTGATGCTGAAGGTGAAAATTTCGCCGTTTTACATGTATGTACCTGAAAAACTGTTCGTTGGCAATCGTTCTTCCTTTACGTTTTTGCTACCTTGATATTCTTCCTTTCTTGACACTCTTTCTTCTTCCTTGTTATTTTTCCTTTCCTGTCGTTTTTCCTATCTTGACGTTCATTCTTCCTTGCCGTTCTTTCTTTCTTTACAATCTTCCTTCTTTGACGTTCATTCTTTCTTGACGATCTTCCTTTCATGACGTTCGTTCTTTCATGACTATCTTCCTTCCTTGACGTTCTTTCTTTCTTGACGATCTTTCTTTCATGACTTTCGTTCTTCTTTCATGACAATCTTCCTTCCTTGACGTTCTTTCTTTCTTGGCGATCTTCCTTTCATGCCGTTCGTTCTTCTTTCCTTACGATCTTTCTTTCTTGACATTTTTTCTTTCTTGACGACCTTACTTTCATGACGTTTGATCCTTTGTTATTGACGCCACGATTGTCAGCCCCTTCTTTCATTTTAACTCTTCATTTATTTCAGATTAATTCAGCAACGTGTTTGAAGAAGTTGCCCGAAATTTCACACTCGACAATGTTCGAAGACTTTAAACAACTTTTCGAACAACCCGACGTGGCTGCCGATGTCACCTTCACAACTTCACGACAATCCTTCCAAGCGCACGCGTTCATAGTAGCCGGACAAAGCAAGAAACTAGCGAATATCACACAAATCTCCGCGGTACAACCCGAAATCTTTGAAGAACTTTTAAGATATATCTATACAGGTACTTGCAATCTTCTGCAAGAAGGAGATTATCCTCGAAACATGTTTAAATTTCTAAAGAAGGAGGAATTGGTCTCGAAGAAGGAATTATCGTTGAAGAAGGAGGAATCTAAAGGATTTTCTGCCAAAAAAGATTCCAAATCGGCTTTCGAAGTTTACAAAAATGGTAACGTTGAAGAAATTGACGAGAAACAAATTGAAAGGGATCCTTTAAGGATGCTGCAGGAAGCGGCAAAGAAATTGGGAGTTAACTCCTTGTACAAAGATTTAAATTCCTTCGTAAATATTAATGGTAAAATTCAAATGAAGAAGCTGTTTAGAGCTCGAATTTTGCGCTTTAATCTTCGTGATTGTGCGGAATTTCACGACGTTATCATAAACGGCAAAAACGGAAAAGTCTTGGAAGCTCATAAATGCGTCCTTGCAGCTAGGAGCGAGTTTTTCTCCAATATGTTTTCCATGAGATGGAATGAGGTAAGTAAAGATTAGAAAGAGCTCATCAGTCATAACAAATACTAACTTATCAGTCGTACCAACGTCATTGCTTCTTATTTTTATTAACTTTTAGTTATTTTTTCATTCTGTTTGTTCCTTTTCGTCCTTTCTTCCTACCCATTTCTTCCTAGTCCTCCTTCTTCTCTTGCCCTTTGTTTCGCTTATTCTTACTTGGCGTTCATTTTTTATTGATCTTTCTTCCTTGACTTTCCTTTTTGACATTCTTTCCTCTTGGCGTTCTTTCTTTCTCATCGTTCTCCTTCCTTGGCTTTCTTTTTTTTTTATGTTCTTTCTTTCTTCCTAACGCTATTTCTTCCTTGACGTTCTTTCTTTCTTAACGATCTTACTTCCTTGACATTATTCCTTGTGGTATTCTTTCTTTCTTAATGTTCTTTGTTCCTTGACCTATCTTCTTTCCTGCCGTTCTTTCTTCCTTGGCGTTTTTTCTTCCTCGACTTCCTTTCCTTATTGACGTCTTTCCTTCCCAGACATTTTTTCTTCCTTGACGATCTTCCGTCCTTGATGTTCTTTGTTTCTTGACGTTCTTTCTTTCTTGACGTTCTTTCTTCCTCGACGTTCTTTCCTTTTTGAAGATTTTCCTTCCTAGACAGTCTTTCTTCCTTGACGATCTTTCTACCTTGACGTTATTTCTTTCCTGACGTTTTTTCTTCCTTGACATATTTTCTCTATTGACATTATTTCTTGCTTCCTTGATTTTCTTCTTTCCTTGGCACCCCTTTACATTTTTTTAAACTCCCCAAACATAGCAACTTCTTATTCATGCCAATTTTAACACAATAAACGTATTTTTCCAGGGATCGAAATCTAAAACAGAAATAACTCTTCCATTTTCCGACAAATCTTTAAAGCATTTAATCACCTATATATACGAAGATCAAGTGGATTTAGAAGGAGAAGACGTTGACTCAGTTTGTAGTTTATTGATCCTGGCCGACCACATCCTTCTAGACCGCCTTGTGGAAATTTGCGAGTTCGCAATGTGCAAATTATTAACGCTCAAGAACGTCACGAAAGTCCTCATTTTGGCGCACATCTACAACGCTCTGCAATTGAAAACGACCTGCATGGAATTCGTCTGTTTGAATCTTGCACTACTGATCGAAACGAGGCATTTGGAACAGTTGGAAGACGAGTTGTTGACCGACCTTACGAAATTTTACGCCGATTGGAACGCGAAGATGTGCCATAGAGTGATAACGCCGTTTTCGGACGCCGTCAGCGATGAAATTGTGAAGGAAATTAGCGCCGGGCATCCCGTCAAAATGGAGTTTGAGGAAATTATCAAAGTCAGCCACCAAAAACAGCACCGAAGACGTAATCGCACGCATAGAACTAGCGAAAGGGTGGAAATTAGGAAGGAAAATTGTGTTGTGAAATTTGACGATTTGAGCATTTCCGATTCCGATTTTAAGAGTAAAGAAACGTCTTTTAGCAGTCCGTGCCAAGAAGCGCTTGTCACTCCTACATCCCGAATATCGGCGATTAAAACAGCACAGGAGCGTATAAATTTGATTGAGGAACAAGACGATTATGTGAAATTAACGTCGTCCAAAGATTTTCCTGCGCTTAGCGCTGGAAATTCGGAAAATCACGTTAAAACGCCCAATAAACATGAGAAACATAACAAGATTCCTAAGTTGTCGCAAAAGCAGAGGAAGAGGTTGTCTTCGGAAAGTGCCAAGGAACTGCCTCCTTCTCCAGGTAAGTTGTAGCAGCGGATTTAAGACGTACTTTTCTATTTTTATTGCTTTTGAATCCTTTTAGTTGTATCTTATTGTTTCTTTTCTTGTATTTTCTTTAGTTTTTCCTTCCTTTTCGTTGTTCTATCCTTGCCGTCATTTCTTCCCTTTTCTTTCTTCCTTTTTCTTGCATCCTTTTCTATCTTCCTTTTATTGTTTCCACTTGGCTTTTTCTACTTTGTTGTTACTTCTTCAAGCCATTTTCTAGAAAATTACGAAATTTTTCGAGGATTTATACTTTCTTTGAGAATTACGAAGTTTCTCGAGGAATTTGTCGAGATTTTGCGAATTTTTTCGAGAAATTAGAATGTTTTTTCTTTCCCCTCGGTTTTCTTTAGTTTTTCCTTACTTTTCGTTCTTATATCCTTGCCGTCCTTTCTTCCTTTTTCTTGCTTCCTTTTCTTTCTTTCTTTATTTGTTTCCACCTGGCTTTTTCTTCCTTATTGTTATTTCTTTAAGCCATTTTCTAGAAAATTACGAATTTTTTCAAGGAATTATAGTTTCTTTGGGAATTAGGAAGTTTCTTGAGGAATTTGTCGTGATTTTTTAAATTTTTTTGAGAAATTACAAAAGTTTTTTTAGGGAATTACAAATATTCTTAAGTAATTACTCGTGTTTTTACAAATTTGTACGAATAATTAAACAATTTTTAAGAAAACTCGAAGTTCCTCGAGGAATTACAAAGTTTCATCGGGAATTAAGTTCCTTGAGGAATTACGCGTGTTTTTACAAATTTCCACGAGCAATTATGCAATTTTTAAGCAAACTACGAGGTAATACGAGTAATTAATCAATTTTCAAAAAAACCACAAAGTTTTTAGAATATTTAAAAGGTTTCTCAAAAAATTAAGAAGTTTGCACTAGAAATTACTCGTATTTTTACGAACATCCACGAGCAATTAAACAATTTTTAACGAAACTACAAATTTTTTTCGACGAATCGCCATATTGTTTTTACCAATTTTACGAATGATTTAGATATTTTTACGAGTATTACGAAAATATTCAATGAACAGTGAAATTTCGGAATTTTTGCAATTTTTTTTTAAATCTTAGAAACGCCCAAAAATCCATGGAAGGTTATTGATGCCGTGAGTCCTGTTGGCTCGCCAGATACCACGATGACCACCATTATTACGCAGGAGAAGAAACAGAAAGAAAACTTGAATAAAATCAGAAGCAAACTCTTAATATATACACAGGTAGGTAAAAAAAAGATGCTTTTGATATTTTTTACACATGCGTGACGTTTACCAGACTGCTTTATCAGTTTTGACATTTTTACACAAGCGTGACGTTTACAACACTGCTTTATCAGTTTTGACAATTTTACACTAGCGTGACGTTTACCAGACTGTTTTATCAGTTTTAACAGTTTTACACAAGCGTGACGTTTACCACACTGCTTTATCAGTTTTGACACTGTGACAAACTACCGATTTTCAGATAGTTTTTTTACAGATTTTCATAAGTGACGTTTTTGAAAATTTTTGTGATAATTTGACTCTGCCGTGACGTATTCAAGATTACTTTTGACGTCTTGACATAAGTATGACGTTTGTAGTTTGACATAAACATGACGTTTGCTTAAATTTTTTGACAGTTTGATGTTGTGTTGTTTGTATCAAATTTTAGAGCGATTTGACACAAGTGTGGTATTAATCCTTAGCGATTGATAGATTTGATGATTCAAGGCAAGAATTCTACATTTGGCGCACAATTTGGTACTACGCACCAAGTCTGATATAATTTCCTTAATCCATGTAAACCCTTTGAATAACTTGTTAGCTTGTTAACATTCAATCTGCCTTGTTTGTGGTACAAATTGTGAGCCAGATGGAGTATCCTTGAATTGCAAATTTCGTTAACAACTGAAGCTGCAACTTTTGCAATTTTGTTCAATTTTTATGTTTTTTTTAAACAATATAGATAGAAGATAAGGCATTGGTAGAGTTGCAGAAATTTTACAACGCCGACAACGTTTTCGATGAAATAATTGTGGCGCAGCGAGTGGAAATAGGCCTTGTCGCCGCACCCGTTTGGGTCCAAAAATAATTTTAGTTACCTTGGTACACCTCATCTTAATTCTTAAATATTTATTTTTTGTGTTATTGTTATTCATGTTCAACTGATACGCACTTTATATAAGTGTTTCGAATATATTTGATGCTATTGGGAATTAACACTATCGATAGACGGCAGCACTTCTGCTCAAACACCTGTTCTTGAAAGAGTACTGTTTTAATTCTATTTTTATTTTTTCCAGAGTATCACCCAATTTATACGTGAATTGTAGAATTTATTATCATATTTTTCCCTAACGCTCATTTTGCCCTTGTTAATGCAAGCAATCAGGCACGAACAGTACTCTTTGGGCATATTCAGTTTTCGTCACCAGAGGGCGTATCAGATTTCGTTAGTTCTCAATAGGCGGCACTGGGATAAGTCTTACAATGCGCAACCGGTAGATTTATAGGTTATAAAAGTTTTATATGATAAGTCTCCCGCATACAGTTATTTTAAAACCTGCCTCTAGAGGGTGTTTCTTTTTAAAGTTAATTCCTAATAACGTTTCTTTAAAAAGTATCCACATCATCATCTAATGAGCATATGCGTGTGTATCGAAGACTTGTTAAGTTACAGCGGGGGCTTTATCAATAACCACCAAAGCGTAAAATTAAATCATTAATAAAAATCGTCATCGTACCGCGCTTAGCATTACTTCGATTAACGCTAA
Organism: Gymnusa sp. GC000175; assembly: GCA_030264735.1. Lineage (NCBI taxonomy): Eukaryota > Metazoa > Arthropoda > Insecta > Coleoptera > Staphylinidae > Gymnusa > Gymnusa sp. GC000175. Next base: position 3,350 of record JARJDX010029376.1, on the reverse strand, counting down.
TTAAGATAACGCGTTTTTTTCGAAGCACAATTCACATCTCTAGTAAAATTGTGCCACCATACTGTTACTTTTCTATTGGGTATAACCATTTTCGAGAGGAATTGTTTTGTTTCAAAAATTATGAAAAATGGAGCTCTACTATGCGTACGGCGCACATGCGCGTCCATCCACGTTACTGTGGGGGCTTTATCAATTACCACCAAAGCCTAAAACTAAATCATTAATAAAAATCGTCATCGTACCGCGGTTAACATTACTTCGATTAACGCTAATTCAATATATCGCGGTTTTTTTTTCGAAGCACAATTCACATCTCTAGTAAAATTGTGCCACCATACTGTTACTTGTCTTGGGTATAATCATATTGGGAATAATTGTTTTGTGTTTTAAAACTCATGAAAAAATAGGGAACTCTGCTATGCGTAGGGCGCACGTGCGCGTCTATCCAAGACTCCACAAGGTGCGCTAGGCGCACCTGCGCGTCCTTAGCTTAAATAATTAAACTTAAAGCAAAATTTGTAAATAATATAAAAGTCCGTCAAAAAAGCTTGGACGTACTTACGAACCTTTCGTTCCCTGCTACAAGTTCTATAAAAATGAGGACGCGCATGTGCGCTCTAAGGAAAAAAACGCATTTCCGGACAAACGGTTAATTATTTTTAGATAATTTAGCAAAAACCAACATCCTGTGTTGGTGTGTAAAGTTTACACTGTTTACAGTGTAAAGTTTACACTGTTTACAGTGTACAATTTACACTGTAAACAGTCTAAACAACGGGTAATATTGCGTGCAATTATTTTTTTGTGTGTAGTGCGTTATATAATGATATTAAGAGCGCATTTATAATTTGTTTAACAACACTTGTAACATGTAATCAAATATGTAAAGAGAAATCAAACATCGCATTACAATTATTTATGATGGACGCATAAATAAACTTTTTTTTGTGTTTGTATTATAAATGTAATATAAATGTAACTCTTATCGGGTGTTGAGATAATTTTAAATGTTTAAATGTGATATGATTTTATTTTTAAGAGAGAATACATGATATTTTGATAAATTTTGTTTAATAAACCTTGTTGTTCCTCGTTGATATAATTTTTTTTGCTCAATGTTTTTCCTTTTATTTTTTTTTCTTATTTCGTTTTGATTTGGGTTATTTTATGGGTCAAACGCAACTTTTTAGTTGGGAGATTATGTTACGGCGACAAATCATTTTTAATTAATTTTTATGTCATATTAATATTTCTGATAAGATAAGTGATTTTATTGCAAATTCGTAAAATATTTGCAAATTTAAATAAACAAAAAGTTATCTTGAAATTGTTTGAATAAAAACTAAAATTCAAGCTCGTTCCGGTGATTTGCGGATGACTTGACTTTGACGCCTGCTAAATGTCACTAAGGGAATTATTGCCAACATAAATTCACAACATTGAAGTTGCGCAGACATACTGCCAACCTAATTGGCTAATAATTAATGGAATTTAGTTATGTTTCAATTAAAAGTTTTAAATTCTTAAATAACCACACCTCCATTTTTTTCGACAAGAAAAAAAAACATTTGAAAAATCCAATTCAAAGAGCAATTTTTAAAATTACATTCAAAACAAAAGCGCATCACAAATAATTTTACGTTAAAACAATAATTATTATAAACAAAACAAAATCGCAACGTTTTATATTGTTTATAACAATGACGAACGCACATAAAATAGATTATTTTAACCAAAAATAGCAACAATTAAGGATGAAAATAAAATAAATTTATGTTGTGTACAGTAGCGAAGCGCTAATTATTAATAAATGCACATAACCATATTTCATTAATAATTATTCAATTACAATTGATATCTGAATTAGCATACGTGGCGTAATGAATGGTTAAATGAGCGTAAATGAAGCGTAAAAAATGGTTAATGAGATCGTGGTGAATCAAAATGTTAAAACAAAGCATGCGCAGAAGAACAGCGTGACGTCCAGAACGACGGACATAACCTAAAACCACAACTTTTATTTACATGCTGGTGCTCAAGTTGCGGATAAAAAAAACTTATCAGTTACTGAACTGGCGCTTATAAAGTAGGTTATATTTACTAGTCTTATGCAACATACGAAAATTTTGCTACAGACAGTGAGTGGCAATGAGTATATATCGTGGGCGGAATACGACTGAGTTTTATTTGGCGTCTGTCTTGTACGATTCAATCGAAGATCTCAACGCAAGGTAATTTTCATTTAAATTTTTTTTTTTTTAATTAAATTATAATTGATAATTAAAAACCTTCACGACAAGATCACGGGCGTTGTAAATAACAAATTTAACCTTCCAAAAAAAACCCTAACCTCATTCAAGGCTAAAACCTTGCGAATTCATTTGTCAAAACAAAAGTTTGCAACTTGAAACGCATGCCAAGGATTACCGAGAATTTTATTTTTATTTTTAAAACAAAAATTGGAAAATAAAACATTTCTCGCAATAAAATATAAAGTTTCGCTTCTAAAGATCATGGGTTCGATCCCCGCGCGTTGGTTTACATTTTATTATTGAGATGCAATTAATGATTGGCTACTATTGAACCAAATTTAATTATGATTTAGTGCCTCGTATTTTGGGTAAAAAATATTAATCTCAAATTATTATTTTTTTTTTAAATGTGATTAAGTTGCAATTTAAAATGCCAAAATATTTGCTTTATTAACTTTTTAAATTAAAAATTATTAATATCATTATAAGGATCATGAAATTTCCTTTAATTTGAGCTCAACAAGCCATATTTATGACTACAATTGGCGGAGTTATGAGCAAAAAACGAAAAAACAACACACGATCGCGTTTACGTATAAATGAATTTTAAAGAGAAACAAACATCAACCTAACAAGCATAAAATTTCGTTTAATTTGAGGTGCAACAAGCCATATTTACGACTAAAACTGCAGAAGCTATAAGCAAAAACGAAAAAACAACACACGATCGCCAAAACTTGTAAAGCAATTTTAAAGAAAAATAGAAAAGCTATGAAAGAAATTTATTAACATAAATTGCCTTATTTTTTATATTAAATCTAATTATATTAAAATAATTTTAAAACAAATGATTGCGGGAAACCAAAATTTTAAAATTCTTGGTTTTGACTTTTTACTTATTTTATTTTTGTGTTCTTTTTTTATTTGTTGTGACTTCTATTTTAAAGAAATCAAAAAATTCGGTCTTAATAATTTATAAAAAAATGGAGGTGTGGTCACCACACGACTTTCATTTACTAATTTGAGATGTTTTTTGGGTTAACTGAAAAAATGATAGGAACAAAATTTGTGTAAAATTTATTTTTACACACTTTTCTA
>JARJDX010029373.1:0-10369 GCA_030264735.1 Gymnusa sp. GC000175 | reverse complement strand
CCAGAAGACACAATTAATGGTGATATCTAAAGATCCCGTACGATGTAAACTAGAAGTCGACGGAACACCGATAGAGCAGGTTATGCGATTTAAATATCTTGGGGTCAATATATCCAGCGACAATAATAACAAAACAGACGTGAAAACTCAGGCAACAAAGGCAGCAGTAATATCGGGTGCCCTGCGCGATACAATATGGAAGAACAAAGATATGTCGACACGAAGTAAAGTTCGTATATATAAAACCTGCGTAAGACCAGTCTTAACATACGCAGCTGAGACAAGAGCCGACACCACAAAAACTAAACAAATCGTCAGAACAACAGAGATGAGAACATTGAGATCCATCACCGGATTCGCGTCATTTGTTCAATACAGGACATTGTTAGGTGGACAAGAGATAGGAGAAGGTACTGGAGAGACCATGTCGAAAGAATGGGAGAGGACAGGATGGCGAAACAGGCGACTATATCAAGACCGAACAAAAAACGACCTATCGGAAGCCACCCAAACGATGGCACGAGAGCTGGACGTCAAGATCGCAAGAGTAATTTCAAGGCCGAAAACATGGAAAAAACAGGGCAAAAAAGAAGAAGAAAAAGAAGAATGTCCATCCACGAAAAAAATATATTGTTGATATTATAATCATGTTACAGTATTTATTTTTTAAGAAGGTTCACGCGGCGTAACTAATGACTTAATAAACTGAATATTTTTCCTCTTTTGATCGTAAAAAAATGACGAATTTTTTTTTTTTTTTAATTATTAACATTATCTGTGGCTTATTTAATTATTTACTTAATGTTTTAAATAATCACAATATTAAAAATACTTACGTGGTAGAAGCGTCGAATTAAATGTGAAAAAAGCGAATTTAAATTTGAATGTGTGTGTGACAGATAAACGTCAAAAGTCGTTTGTATGATGTGAAAAAAGTTGATGTAATGTGACATATATATTTTTTTAAGCAGCTGGCCAAACTCTCCGCTTTCTAGGTAGCCATTATTTTTAACCCCAAAAAAATATTTTTAACTTCTATTTTTAAGTTGGTTTTAACGGTAATAAGGGTTTACAAATACATTAATGAACTCCATGAACATTCTTTTTTCTTAAATTTGTTTTTGGTTGTTCAAAGTTGGAAAGATCAATCTTAAAAAAATACAATTAGTCACAAATTGAGTGTTCCTGTTATACGAGCCCAAGTATAAGGATTAAATAAAAAATTTAATAGTATAAGGAAATAATAAATAATGATTTTTATTATTTTTTTTATAACATACTAGACGGTGAACACAAAAATAATTTTGTGGATAGATGTACTATTCTATAACTGTGTAAAATTTAAAGCCTCAAAGTTGGGATTTTCAATAACCCAATAGATACGCGGAAACCTCCTTAACTAAAACGTTATGAATTATTATTAATTAAACAAATAATAAAATTCAAAAGAATTCTTGACATTTTACTAAATCAAAAAAAAGCACAATAAAAGAAAGTCTTTAAAATATGTCGATATAAAAATAGTTTTTAATTTATGTTTGCCTAAAAAATGAAACTGAAAATAAATAAATCTTAGAAAACAACGTTCATTGTATTTTCCAAGAAAAATAATCCATAATAAATCTTACGAAGGCGTGATAAACGTGATCATATATTAATTTTAATAAAATAAGAACAATAAATCACGAGAAAACAAAGTATAAAAAGGCGTGAGATTAAATCTCACAATCTTCCGACGTGGAAGTTAGATAATAAAAATATAATTTTCATTTAAGTGGGCCTTAAACAAATCTTCGTATAACAGATTCAATGTTTACACATTTGAAATAAAATGATTTCGTTACACAAAAAAAATTAGGTGTGGTCACCACACGACTTTCATTTATGAATTTGAAACAAATACGTTACTTTTAATAGAAACATAACTAGATTTCATTAATTATCAGCCAACTAGGTTGGCAGTATTTCTCTGCAATTTCATTTCATTAAAATTTTTTTTGGCAATAACTACGATGGTGACATCCGTCACTTTTGAATGATATATAATCTATTTTTTGTCAGCTGATTATAAAGACAGTATGCTCCTTAATGGAAATAAATTGAATAAAATGCTGCTTAGTAACGAACATGGATAAGTATTCAAAATGGTAAATTTTGAAAACGTGATTACAACAAAATTTTATTGCAAATTAATTTTAACCACTTTTGTACTTATGTTTTTTTTTTAAAAAAACTTGACAGTTTTTTTGGTGGGTTTTACTTATAGTCAAAAGTCACTGGGATCTCTATTTTTGTTAAATATAAATTTCCAGGCCGATCCGTTGAGCCGTCTGGGCTGTAGAGAAATCACATACATACAAACAGACACACAGACAGCAGACACCACTTCGAAAACATTTTTTTTTGTATGATGGGAGTCGAAAACGGATATTTCCGTAAAAATCTCGATTTCGAAAATTTTTGTGATTACTATACTTCGTGAATGAAAGTAATAATTAGAAACGTTTAAAATGTTTTCATTAATTATTTAATTATTCTATTTAATTTGCTTGTAACTTAATTAAAATAACGCAATTTAACTTGATTTAATTGAAGTTAATAATTGAAGCTTTTAAATCCAAGATGCAAATTCTGTCGACTTTGCACTACTTTGCAGTTAAAATAAGTTTTAATGCATTGTAGAAACTGCTAAAGTTCTACTGCAGCTTTTTCTCATTGCTCATTGAGGTCTTTGAGATATGGTTGGCGCAGATGGTGTCAGCATCGAACATTTCAACATCAAATTAATTATCTTGGAAAATATACTTTTCAACTTTTAAATTTTTTAGAAATAACACATACATCATATATTTTAAAGTTTTTATAGCTAATCATAATTTGCTTTGTTTTATTTTTCATCTCGTGTATCCTGTTTGCAGAGTTTGTTTCAATAAGAACAAGTCCACTTATTACCGAGTAGTTGACGATGAAGAAAATCAATTCCTGGCCTAAACTACCTGCCGCCTTAATTTTTTTTTAGTTTAAACAACCTGCTTGTCCAAATTACCCGCCGCCCAAAACTACTTTCTAGCCCAAACTACTTCGATACCCAAACTATCTGATGTCCCAAACCATCTTCCATTCTCATCTATCTACTATCCAAAACCAGTCTAGCCCGAACTACCTGCCGCCCCAAAACTATTTTGCAGCCCAAATAATTTTTAGAGGATTCACTCTTAAACAATTTAAAACTTCACATAGATGGATCCAATAAAAACTCTTATTTTACTATTAGTTTTCGTCAAATACGACAAATATGTTACTTTTTATTTTGTTCGGCTAACTATTACAAAAATTGGTTTTTCTGCTTCTTCTTCTTTTTCCTTTAAAGTAGGCATTGTTGCTTTTTTTTCTCAATCTGTTAAATTGTCATTCCACTTTTCACGTGGTCTTCCGCCAAGCTGGTGATTTATCTCTAGCCATACGCACCATTTTAGTCGTTTGCATTCAGTTGATATGTATATCCCCCTATTCCCTGCTTTGTCTACAACAGTCCTTCACTCACATAATGCCATAGCGCCGTCTGCTTTCTTCATTAGGGATTCTATCCCTTAAGTTTAAAGTTTAACAATGGTTTAAGGCTTAAACCATTTTTAGGGTTGACTATAAAAGCGCTTTAAGGGTATGGTGGCATTTTTCGATTATATTGGCTCATGTTAGTTGAATTATGGTCAAGAAATAACAAAAAAATACAATAGTGGCTTAAAACCACCATTTTAAGAGTGCCGTCAATCGCGCCAAAAAAATTAAAAATCATAGCGGGTAAATCAAATAAATTTAAAATTTCTTCGATTATTCACAATTTCTCTTTTTACCAAATACTAAAATCAACACGCGTGTCTCAAAAACTGTAAGAAGTAATTCTTTAGATGTAAACCCTTGAAATCACTCGCAAAAACGAAAATAATTTTTTTTTCAACCCCCAAATATCAAAATTAAGAAATAAAATATTGGTCAACTGAGGTTTTCATCGAGCCCAACCATTACCCGTTCTCCGCTTCTTGCTTGATATAGCTAGCGTTACGACGCTAAATTTTAATGACTTTCTAACGTCCCCCATCTACTGATGCAACTTTTTTTAGCCCTATCGAGATACAAGAATAAAAAAAATTGGCATAGCCAGTTAAAAAAGCTAAGATAATTAGATATTGCAAGTTTTCGCAAAATAAAACCATTTCCACAAACTCACTCGCTAAAATCGAAAATTAAGGTCCGGAACCCGCACGTTCTTAAACCATATATATTTTGTGTAGATCTTGAGACGATCCACAAAAAAGTATCAAACAGTTTTGTAATGAGAGTTACGGTGTCGGAGATATAGTCGTTTTCTGAACATTACAGAAGTCGCAACACCGAACAAAGCAAAAAACATCTGAAAAAATAGTCGGGGTACTTTTATAGGTCAAAGAAAATTCAAAAAACACGTTTCTGTTGCGGCAAAAATGGCCTTAAAGGTTTTAAATTAAAAAAAAAAACGAAAAATTTTTAGACAAAAATCGAGATGTACCAAATTTTTCGGATCGTCTTGAGCCGTTTAAATTTTTATATATTTTTAGGCGATCTTATATTTTAGATTCAAATTTTTTTGTAAAACCCGCAGTTTTCAAAGAATCGATTTTAGTTTTTTTAAGTTTAAAAACTCCGCGAATCTCGAGTGTTGTATAAAGAATTCGAGGGCTCTGAAAGATGGGGGCTATCGCTGTCGCCTAGACTTAGTAAGGGTTTACATAGTTTTTTAATTTGATGCTAAAAAGTTATTATCCAATAAAAATACCCTAAAAATAAAAAATAAAACATTGGCTTTGCTTGCTAAACATTTTGTTGTGTATACAGTAAATAATTACTAAAGTTAAATATTAATTTAATAAAGCAGGGAGATGTAGTCGAAGAGAATTACAGTAAAATAATTATTTAACCATCGATGTGTTTTACAGATGAAGATGAATGAGGGTTTCTGTAAATGACTGATAATTATTCAATATATTGTACTGCCTTCCAGAAATATAGAGATTAGTCGATTTCCGAAACCTTCGATATGTTAAAGCCAATTATTGACATTTCAGCTAAATTATGATAAATTTGGTCATTGTTAAAATTTATTAATTTTGTACGTCATATTATTTTAAGAATTTAATTATTTTAATACATTCAGTCTCGCGATAAACTTTGTGATAGGTGTAATGGAACAAAAAAATTTAAATACAGATTTTATATTGTATAGTTTAGGCCTGTATGCTTCTTATGTTTTTTTTATTTAATTTTTCTTTATCTAAAAAAAATATATTTTTTTTAGAACAGCTAGTGACAGAGTACTAAGTTTCAGTGTAATAAATCCCGGATTATATTAAAATTGATTGATTGAAAATTATTGACACTCCAGAAAGACTTTTTTACTCATACTACAATTAACCATACGCCTCGCCAGGGTAGGGCAAGAAGGGGCATCTGCCCCTCCCCCTGAAAATCATCATATAACACATAAACTGTTAAAGATCTAATTTTTTTTACTAATTTCTTATCTTGCCCACCCTGCGCAAAAGTTTACCGACGCCTACGCAATTAACACGACCGAAGAGTTTCCTTAGTTCGATGGTCAGTTAGGTATAAATTGCTTACAAATATGGTTACTATTAATTTTTTTTTTTTTTCTAGAAGCAAATTATTACTTGAAGCCATATATTATTTCTGAATGTCATAGTGGAGAAAGTAAACACATAAATTGCTTTTTGTGCAAACTATCAATAACTTTTTTAATTTATTAACTGAAACAATTTGGTTTAATTACAAACATCTTTTTTTACTTCTAGGAAATCATCAGAGCTATCTTAGTTTATTACGTTGGATGTGCAACCGCAAAATATCATTACATTGCTCAGTCACAAAATTTTTCTTCTTTCTATACTTCTCGTTCCGTTGATTTTGAGGAGAAAATTTCAATCCCCTCATAACGTGTTCCTGGTATTGCATTTTTCGTTTTTTGATAGTCTCTAGGACTTCCTCGTTAGTAATTAGTAGCACCATATTTCGCATGCAATAATTTTATCGATGTTGTTTTGTTTGACCATTCAAGCATCAGCTACGTATAGCAGAATGGGAAAAATATAGCATGGTAATATTCGCATTTTGAGGTTTAAGTCTGTATATTTGCAGCACAGAATTTCTTTATTTTCATAAATGTATGTCTTGTCATTTCAATTTTCGATCTTATTTCTTTATTTTTTTCGTTTGTATCGGTGCCCCATGTACCTATGTTCCCAGGTACTTGTTAGATGTCACTTTATCAATTTAAAAGTTATTTATTGTTGATAATTGATTTTTATTGGAGTTCTTCGTTTTCGTAATTACCACTAGTTTTTTTATTTTGTTTGAACCCGTACATATTTCGGAATTTAGATATTCATTCTAAAAGATGCTGAAGATCTACTGTACTTTCTGCTATTATTTGATTAACGTCAGCATAGCGTATGTTGTTTAGCCTCTGTCTATTTATGTTTTCTTCAATGTAGTATTTCATTAAGGTCTCTTGGAAATAGCTATATATTTTAAATGACAATGACGCAAGAATACAACCTTGATCGACTCCTTTACGAATCTCAATTTCTTCCGACACTTCTTCTTCTACCCTCACTTTAGCAGTTTGGTACCAATACAGATTTGTTTTTAGTCTTGTATCTCTAGTATCGACATCTTTTCATTTAAGTTCTCATACATCCTTATATGTCGAAATTTGTCAAAGACCTTTTCAAAGTTCACTTTCTTTACATTAAAACAATTATGCATTAATCGTTGACTTATATACCTTTTTCCAATTTCCCGATTATCGTATTATTTTGAGGAACACCTTCACGGTGTGGCGCATTAGAGCAACGGTTCTATGTTCTAAGCATTCTTAGCATTATTCTTTTTTTGGGATTCTAAGGAATATTCAAGTAAACCATTTTTAGGTATGGCAGTCGTTTTGTAGATTGTAATAAAAAGTTTCAACTAATATATCAAGGGTTTCATTGTCAATCAATTGTAAGATCTTCATTCGGGCCAAGGGCCCACCTTACATTTTAAGATGTCTGGTTACGTTTCTTTGGTGCTTTTTACTACTACTACCACTAGTTCAGATTGGTCATGGTAAAACTGTTTCTCGAAATATTCTTTTCACCTGTGTAGCTTTTCTTAGATGTCTATAATTATTTTTCCACTTTTATCCCTAATCATGTTTGGCTGCATCGCTTTATTTATGCGTAATTTTTTATTTTTTTATGCGCGTTTAAACTATCTTATCTGTTTATAATTTTAAATTTTTTGAGGCTTCTTTTGCACTAAACGGTTTGTCGGTCAGACAAAAAGTCGAACGACGTGCGTTGAATGGGTCGGACGTTTGAAGAGTGTGAAATTACTCAGTTATCGCAAAAAGCATACAGGCTCATACAACTATCGTACGACTTTTTGTCTGACCGGCAACCCTCATGGGGTAAAAGAGGCCGTACAGTTTTCTATCAGCCACTTCTCTTTTGCCGTATCTTTCTATTTAAAGCTGTGATGTTTTATTGGTTTATTTAGGTTTATATTTTATATTTATATTAAATATTTAATAATTTAACCAGCCGCGAGGCCAGCACTTTTATTACTTATAATTGCTTCTAATTAATTTACTCTTCAATGCATTACACTCGGAGTAAATAAATTACAATATTATTAATTAATTAGTAATATAATCAAAGTGTTTTGCGGCTTACATAACCATATTTAAACTGCCGCGAGGCCGACACTTTTATCACTTGTTTTGTTTCTTGCTCATGAAGTATGCACACGGGCATCAGGAAAGCCAAAAGATTGCAACATATTTTGAGTTTGTTACCTCGTTTTTTTTTAATAAATAAAAACAGTTTTAAAGAAATGCGTGATTATTATGAATCAACGTAATATAAAACAAAAGTGTAGACACAATTAAGTAACAACCTAGAATAAAAAAGGCATTATTTAACTTTAGGTATTTATTTAAAGATGCGTGGACATGAACACCGATATCTACTTTTTCCAAAGCCCTTGATGAAGTTTAGCATAAAAAAATGACATAGATCCTAATGCATTAAGTAGTATATAGTAAATTTACGAATAATAATTAATATGTAACCAGAAGGCAGTTGTAGGAATAGACACCAGTATAACTAAGGAGTATCTGATTTTTATATGGCTCATGAAAATCAGAGCAGCAAAATGCCTAAAAAGCAAAGCAAATTATAGAGCAGCCGAAGCAGGCGATACAATCAATGATTACTGGGATTATTCGCAGGAGATCAAGATACGTATAGGATACTTTTAATTATAGCATTCTAGATTCGTTTTTTGTTTTTTTTTGTGTTCCTGTTCCTGTTTTAAGCTGTTTTTCCCAAGTTGATTATTTCTTTGATACTGTATCCAGTATCTTATCTCTCGAGAAAGTTACCCCTAAGTATTTATATTCCTTGCCGTATTTTATGACTTTTCTCATTTTCCATTTCCAAATCGTGTTGTTGTCCTCCTGTACACCTATACTCGGTTTCTTTTTTATGGTAATTTCTATTCTCCATTTATTTTATTCTTTAATGCGTTTTCGTGCCATGTTTAAGTTATCATAGTCTTGGTCGACTACCACCTGATCATCCGACAAGCATAACCTGTGTAGTAGCCTGTAATTGGTCATAGGTACACCCATATTTCTCCACTTGTTTTCCAGGGTTTTAGGGTGGCTTTTAAATAATATCGGTGATAGGCAACATATCTGCTTTGGTCCCTTGGTTGCTATGAATCCAGTCGCTACTTTCATTTTTGTTATAGGATCGTTGTATAATGTCCGAACTTCTTTAATTATGCCGATGTGTAAGTTGGATCTTGCCACAACCTTACCAGAGAGATGATGTTATATGATTTTTGTGGGTCTACAAAGAGAAGATGCAAAAAAAGGGAAAAAACATGATCTATTGTCGATGTATAAGGTCTGAAGCCTGCTTGTTCTACTGCTTCCAATGTTTCGTGTTCTTGTCCTACCCTGTCTTTTAAAATTTGGTGTTTCCTATGTTTTTGTTCCATGACCTTTTTAATTTCTTAATCCAACCAATATGTAGCTTTGTAGGTTTCTTGGTGTATATCTTGTTTTTTCCTTAGCTTATTATGCAGTCTACCCTGATATAATTCTCTTATACCCTCCTCTTCCAGAAGTGTTATATTGTATTTCCTTTCTTCTATTTCCTCTGAGTTAACAACTTTATTCTGTTCTGGTTTTTCAGCTTTTCTTTCCAGGAATAGTATGTCACTTCACACGTTGCACCCTTATATACTCTTTTATTTTGTTCGTATTTCTATTCCCCACTCTGCAGTTCTCTACTTTCTTAGGAGTCAGCGATCTCCCAATTTTTGAAATTTTATCATTAGTTCTTTAAAGAATTTTTTTTTGTGGTTATTATTGCATCTTCATTGATTGCATAAATTCCCATCTCTGTGACGCTATGTTATTTTATACTCTTATTGAGCTTAATTATTCTTTCGCTGGTTGTTGCTTTCCCTGTTGTCTCATTTATATTTTCTAAATTTTCTGTGGATCATTGGGGAGAAGCCTTTTTGTGCTGTACTTTTTGTTTCGGTAAGTAAGCTCATTTATTACTTAATTTATTTTGTTTTCGAGGCCTTGTAAATTCCATGTTCCTTACTTATTTTTCGTTTTCGTAGCTTGGTTCATCGACGTTTAACCGTCGTGTTTCAAGGATGATGGTTTGGTTTCTTAACATTTTATGCTTTTTTTTGGGTATAGAAGGGTCAGCTTGATGCCTTAACTCTAAACCTAGTGGACCAGGGCTTTTTATTGGAAGTTTTCCATCTTCTATAAAGGTTCTTTTTTCTTGCAGTGCAGCCATGAAGTTTCTCTCCACACCGCCTGTTTTAGTCCGCGGGTGATATTTTGTTTCTCACTTACCCTCTGGCCAAGCCCGCGAGGGCATTCCCTTATCTGCCACTTGGAGTCGCGTTTAATGCGAGGCAGGAATCTTTACATGTCATTTAAATTACTTCAAATGTCTAAAAATAAAAAATTGTATTTAATATATAAAAATAGATAATAATTAAAAAAAAAATTATTCAATACATTTCTCATGCATCTTAAATCAGGGATGGATAACGTAACGTAACGATACCCGATAACGTTATAATAACGATTCAACTACAATTTCTAATACAATAACGTAATGATATTTTAATAACGTTATATAACGTTATGATAACCAATAACGATTCACAAAAAGTTATTTTGTAACGTTATTCTGTAACGTTATTTTGTAATGTTATTTTATATATATTTTGGTTT
>JARJDX010029337.1:0-10576 GCA_030264735.1 Gymnusa sp. GC000175 | reverse complement strand
GCCAGATTTCACGAAGAAATAAACAAATTCAACGTAAGCCATGAAGTTTATTGGGAAGACACTATTTTTCCAAAACTATTTGCGACACTTTTAGAACCCGCGATCAAACGCGCAAATTTGGAGGACATGGGTATAAACATAAATGGTGAAAAGCTGAATCATAATTGGCGACGATATGGTTATGGTGTATGGGGTTAAAAGACTCTAAACAACCTTGCTGTAAGTAGGACTCAATATAACACAACCAAAATATAATAATAGCCAAATAGCAACAACAACATCGTATAAATAACTAGGTCACGAGATTCGCATATGCAGAGTTAATCAGATCTGCAAACTCATCCTCAGAGTAACAGTCGCCTGGGCCTGGTTAAAAAACTGAAATAAATTTATTGTGAAGCAACCTTTCTATATGCCTTAAATGAAAAGTGTTTAACCAATGTATCCTCCCAACTATGGTGCGGAGACTAACACATCACCAAAATATCTTTAATGATAATTTGTGTGGCACAACGAGCCATGAAGAGAGAAATGCTCGGACTATCACTTAGATATAAGGTTTTATATGCAGAAATACGACGACAAACTGAAGTAAGAGATACCAAAAAGAGAATAACAACGCTAAAATAGAACTGAGCAAGACACAGATAATAGATGGACAAAAAGTATATTTGAAGACAAGCAGCTCTCCAAAACAGAGGTCCAATGACACACAGTGAATTCACACCTTGGATACACACTGCTCAAAGTAAAAGTTTATGAAAACAATTAAGGAAGGCTTATATCCAGCAGTGGACTTCTACATAATTGTTTGATAATGATGAGTTGTTTTTAGGGATGAGCGCACCTATTTACAATTAAATAAATATTCCAAATATTGATATTTGATTACTTGGATTTTAAAGCGAAATATTGCAATGAATATAACATTTCTCACTAACGATTTTCTCATGTTAATATTTGACTTGCTTTCAATTCGATATGAAGATTCATGAGTTGAGATGGGTTCTAAATGATAATCTTATACATGCTTCAACGATGACATAACTAGCGCACTTGAACTCCCTTTGATGTTTGCGCAAATTTAATTTTGAACAGGTTTAATTAAAAATTGTACATGCAAATAAAAAAGAGCACGTTCGACGTGTTGGAATTTGATGAAGATATATTTAATGCGGGGCAACTATAAATTTTGCACGTCTAATAAAGAGAAAGCCTAATGTAAATTTACGAGGCGTAATAAATTTTCGTTTTAATTGACAAGTTTACACATAAGCTTTTTAAAATCTTTTTTTGTTTGTGAAAATTATTTCTTTCGTGCCAAATCAATTTACATTTTGGGGGGAACTTAAGTTAATCCTATAAATATGTAATATAGTATCAAATTGTATCTTAGTTTTAAGAAATTTTGTGCTGAATGAATTTCATTTAAATTAATAATTATATTTTCTAGAAGCTACAGAAAAGCATTAAATTTTATATAATTGAAGAACAATTGTTGCGTTATTAACGAATAAACTCACAGTTGTTAGGTATTAAGATGTTTATGAAATGAATTATTAAACTTTTGCAAGTTTGGATGTTACCGTTGGGGGAAAGTCTGAATGCTTTGTTTGTTCCATATACAATTATCTTTATTGCGAACGATGATTTATTGTGTATTTGTTTGTCGAAACCACCCTTGCCCTCATAATACATACACAATTACAATTTTATCATTATGTATTGCGTATCACGTCAGGACTTATTAAAATATTACCCAGATTACTTGGGTATGGCAAATTCTATTTGATGATTTTTATCTTAGAAAGGTGAAGTAGAATATAAAGAAGATGCTGCAACTCAAGGGTTATCGTAAAATATATATTTTAGGTCTTTTATGTGATATTTAACATGGTTCCGAGCACCTGTTGCATAAAACTCACGTACAAACTTGTGGTTTCGATCACCTAAACCTCAAATACTAACACTTTGTAAACAACAGGTTGTTCTAATAATAAGATAATATCCATTACGTGAAAAAATTCCTGCCGTGTATGCGAAATATCGATCGGCTGACAAGGAAAATTTATTACTACCTCGTAAAACATTTCCCGTTTTCATTTTTTTTAATGATAACGAATGCGTGGTTGTACAGGTGCATGAAATACGACTCGTAGTTTATGACAGTATCGGATATTGAATTTTATCGAACATGATTAGCTAATAAGTCTCACAGGGAATATCATATCAAATTATTATAAGTAGAATTTTTGGGGTCTTCTTCCTTATATTGATCGTCGAGGAGTGTCATGTAAGCAACATAAATAATTCACATAAAATGTTTGGTAAAATTGTACCCCTCATGTTTATTACAGGGTTGACTGAACTCAACGCAACAACAAAATATGAACTAAATTAACATATTAGGCTGAGAATGACAATTATATACTCATTTTTAAAGCAAAACGACCAGGTAAATTTTGATTTGCTGACTTGAGCGTAGAGCTATTCCGCTTTGTCACCAAAAGTAAAAAAAATCAGCCCCTAGAAATACACATTAAGGTGTCGCGCAGATTGCCTGATAAGCCTGTCTCAGAAACTTGTAAATATCAATTATTCTCTCTACGCCCTAACTTACATGGAGCTTCACCAAAGCCGACCGGGAGAAATCACAAATAATTCTTGATAACACCGTCAATTGGATGCTCAAAAAATCTTAAAACTTCGTAAGATTTCGCGGCAACGTCATGTTGCAATACAAAAGTTTTTTAACTCAAAGAATATTCCTGGTTGGAGTAAATACGGCAAAGCGCTTTATGAAGAATATTTAAACAACGGAGACAATGCAATGTTCGCTGATATACTGTACACCATAGATATAATTCTCCATAAAAAATTAGATTCAAACTTTAACCAAGGCAGACTTTAAATATCTTTACAGAAAGGATTCTCGCCTTCTAAGAAAATTAGAATCGAGGACTTCAACTGTACAAATCAAATTGGTAATATCTTCCAACCAGGTCGTTAATCCTATCGTCTGACTGACGCAAGTAAAAAGAAAAGTACCGAAGAGTCAAATTATAAAAGTGTATACTCAAAAATGAAGTTATCTAAAGCAGTTTAAAAACTAAAAACGTTTTCTGCAGCGATGCAATTTATTTGCAGTTCTTGTCCTTTTGAGGCCTTATCGTTAGAAACTCGCTAGCTAAGTTTTAATCAGAAATTTGATTTTGCTGGCCATTTTTCATATCAAAGCTAAAAAATTCAAAATAATATCATACCTTAAACTAGATAAAAACAAATACAAAACAAAAACTTATAACCCAATTGTCCTTCTTCAGTTTTACAAAAAAACATAAAAAGCTAATCTATAGCCGCACTATCGATAATATAATCTAAATAAAATTGGTAAATGTAACCCATACTGTTCTCCCTAACATTGGTCGTAAAAGTACCTAAAGTAAAATAAAACATTGACCCAATAGTAGTATACGATATAGTCTGGCGACTGGTCCAAATTTACAAACTTCTAAAAACCTTCTTCTTGTAGTTCCTATCCGTTCCGGATGTTGGCAACCAAGTTGGCTATTACCTTGTTGACTGCTGCTCTAAATAGCTGAGTGAAAGTCATGGAGAAGCAGTTCCTGATGTTTTCTATTCACGCTTCTTTTTCCCAGTACCTTTCCTTGTAGTATTGACTGTAGGGGTTGATATCTGCACTCGTTCCGCATGATATGTCCAAGGTACTCGAGTTAACGTGTTTTTATTGTAAATAATATTTCGTTGCGTTTTTCTATTCTTTAGAGGATTACCTTATTCGTGTAGTGCTCCGTTCACGATACCTTCAATATTCTACGGTAGAGCCACATCTCGAATGCTTGCAACCTCTTTCTTGTAGCTTCTGTCAGGGTCCATGATTTCATGCCATACAATAAAACTGAAAATACGTAGCAACGCAGGAGTCTTATTTTTGTATCCAATGTGAGATAATGACTCTTGAAAATCTTACTTGTGTTGTTAAATAATGATCTGGCCTTTTCAATACGTATATTATTCTCCTGCGAATTGTCCCACTTGTAATTTATAGTGGTGCCTAGATATTTGGTTTTACTGCTGTTTATTTCTAGCCCATAATCTTTACTGCTTTCGTATATTTTGCTCATAAATAGCTATGATGTCCGCTAATACAACCGTGTCATCAGCGTATCGAATATTATTTAATATTTCTTCATTCAGCATAATTTCGCAGTGGGTGTCCTCTAGAGCCTCTCTGAAAATATGTTCCGAATAGATGTTGAAAATCAGAGGTAAAAGGATGCACCCCTGCCTTACACCTCTTAATATTTTAATATTTTCTGTATTATGGTTTCCCAGTCTGACTAAGGCCATTTGTTGCCAAGATAGAGACGTTATGATTCTAAGGTCTTTTTCATCTAGTCCTATATTTTTTAAAAATTCAATTCAAAAGTTCACGTCTTTGAATCTTTGGAATAATACTTGTATGCCGAATAGTGACTTCCGTGCCGCAACTGCGCTTCTGAATCCGAACTGAGTTCGTAAAATTTTTTCTTCACACAGCTTATACATTCTTCCATGTATTATCTTCAGGAAAAGCTTTAGGAAATGGCTTATTAGACTTATGGTCCTGTACTCTTCTCATTTTCTAGCTCCTGGTTTTTTAGATAGTGTAATAAATTCGGATTTAATCCATTCCTTGGGTACACGGATTCATAGATTCCACAAAGTGCAAAATAATAACAAGGCTATATAGCCGCATTAATGATCAAAAATAAAGTCGCCTTCAAAAATTAGTACATTTCCACTGTTCTTTAATTTGTATGCTTTTGGTTTCCTTAAAATAAGTTCAAACAAATCAAACGACAGCATGGTCAAAGGCTTTAGTCATCAAAACGTTTTTGTCGCAGAAGATGATTTGACAGAAATCCTAATATACATATATGTATAATTACTTTATGATATAAAAACTTAATTCCATCATTTATAAAACCTAAAGACTAAGGTGTCATCTAAATAACAGAATAGCCGATCTTGAACCAAACTTTCAGTTTAATGGTACTTCCCCAGAACATTACAAAGACTTTAAATGCTTTGACGTCATACTTGATAAAACCTTGGGTTTAAAAATGTCTTACTAACGTAGTAGCTAATCGTAAAACTGGGAATAACATTATTTCCAAATTGAGCGCTACCTTACGGCGAGCTTCAGCAAACATACTAGGATCTTTTGCTATGGAACTCATAGGCATAACATTTTTAACGTAAGTCCAAGCAGCCCAAACACAAGAATGATGTGTGTTACATTACTTGGGAGTAATGTGAAAACGGCGAGTACTGATATATCTTTTAACATAAAGACATTATCGATATTTAGGACAATTACTGGTAATATTTGGTATGAGATAAAAGTGAACACCCATTAAATCCAAAGTTTGATCAAAACTAAATAATGAAAAAAAAATTGTAAAAGAAATGGTCAGTAACTAACTATTAGTAAAAGCCATTTTGAATGAATAATTGACGACAATAGAATGACTAAAAATATGATTATAAGTCGAACATCACCGTAGCAAAATATAATAATGTTAAAAAAAGAGATCATGGTGGTAATTTAGAATCTCTATAGGAACTAAGAAGAAAAAATAGAACAAAAGAAAAAGAAAAATTATTTGTGAATACTTCGTGATTATGTCCTTCGGCCAAATCCTTAGTTCTCGAAGTAAGCCATTTTATTTCAACCTTACAATAACTATTAGAAAAGAACAAAGTGCAAGAGAGACATGTACAATTTTGAAGAAAAAACCATAATGCATAGGGAATAAACGGAAGGCACTTTACAATATATTTTCTTTCTAAATGATACTAAAAAAGAATCTAGCAAAAACCTCTAAAAGTATGCAAAACAGTGATAAGGTGAATAAATATATATGGTCAATGTGGTTGCGCACAGAAGATACGGAATAAAGGCAATTTGTGAAACGCCAAAAGTTATAGTGCACTGTGAGAGAAAATAAAGGAAAAAAGTAGGGAAAGCCGAAAGATAAACAATAAAAGTAACAACAAAATTTTATCTTGGGTGCCTTGCTTCAATAGCCAATTAACCTCAACAAAATGGTCGCTTTCTTGACTTCCCTGATCGCTAAATTAACATAATGCCAGCAAAGAACGCCCAGAGTTATAGGGCACTGTGAAAAAAATTAAGGAAAAAAAAACAATAATAAGCGAAGGATAAACAATAAACAAATTTTTTTTATCTTGAGTGCCTTGCTATAGCAGCCAATTAACCTTGAGACAAGTCTGACAAAAATGGAAAAGATCAACAAAATGGTCGCTTTCTTGACTTTCCTGATTAAATTTTTATAATGCCCTTCACACAAATAAAATATTCTCTTTTGAACGGCTTGGCAGTTGGCACACCTTAAAAAAGAACTTAATACCTTTATCGCGTTTTATGACATCTATAATGTTGTAGCTTTTAGCACTACAAGTGGACCTACAGTTTAACTTTCATTCCGAACCACTGTAGTACATGATTTATTATCCAACTACGGAACAAAGAAGGTTTTTACCCCAGCGTGGGCAAGGCGGGTTGGGGTGTTGGGCAGTTTAAGCAGTTTTTATTGCTGTGCGGTGCGAACCCACGGTCTTGAATTTAGCATTCGAAAGCCTAAACTTCTGAGCTACACTGCCACAATTACATACAGGGTAAGTAGCAAAACCCAGCCAACGCCATAACTCAGTTATGTTTTAACAAATTTCAAATTCGATACATGAAATTAAATGAAACAAATTTCATATATCGAATTTTGAAATTGGTCAAAAAATAACCGATAGCGTTCCCTGAATTTTCGTATCCACCCTTTATATATAATAATGATATCTGAAATACATATTACCAACAATATATATTGTCTTTGTTTAATGTTTTTACATGGTCCACAGGACCATGTTTTTTTTTCATATGCGGCCAATAGCCAAAGCAGCTGACACCGCAAAAAAAAAACCACATCAAAAACAGTCAAAAAAAAAACATTTAAGTCACTTTAATTCTTGTAAACGACTGTCATGTTCATTTAATACTTACAATAGTTACATACCATACATACATACCACTCTATTAAACAATGCAATCAGATCACGTAGTGGCCGACAGATAGAAATAAAATTTTAAATATTACTTTTTTATTATATGAGGCATTTCTTGCAACTACCTTAAAATCTAATCCAACCTGCACTCCAACTTTCACAATTCGCCAACACAAAAAAATACTGACTCTAAATAACAGAAGTAAGCAGTTGATCGTATAAAAAGTTTTTAAAATAAATAAATTATTTCTTAACATAAATCAAATTTTTATTTCTGTACTTCCTAAACATAATTTTGCAAAATAATTCTACAAAGTAAAGAAAATTAATAAAAAAAACATCAAAGTTGATTTTTTTAAGCATCAGCACATAGACCTTGTTAAATATTATATATAATAATTAAAACTTTGTTTAAGTATCCTTGAAATAAAACTTCAACCAACGTCTCATTATTTATAAAATTTGTTCATTACTTTTACATAACCGTCCAGCATAAAAAGTACATTTTATGCATAGATGTAACGTAAACATGATACAACTTTCATGTCCATATTTTATTTTTATCATGCAGCTTGTAATTATTTTCCTCTTTGTGTACAAAGTTTGTTTTGCTCATTTAAAAGTATTTGACGAGCGTGCAAATATAATTTTGCGAAATTTACATGTTTGGGAAACGTGGTGTGGAGAGGAATTCACAAGGATGGATTATTTTCGGAAATATCTCCCCTGAAACAAAACAATTTTTGACAGATCCCCAAAATGCTTGCTGGCTTTATTTTAAATCACTTTGGGATATCCTTTTGTTGCTGGGGATTCGCTTGCTAATAAACTTTAGGGTTTAAATTTCCACGCAAATTTTACACATCTTTTTAAACCAATTTAGCTTTCTTGTTAATCCCCATGCATTATTTTTAATTATCCTATTTGGGATAAATAAATTTCTATTTCATTAAAATTAAATTTTATACCTTACTCATTATTCATATTTAATGTTTTATATTTAATAAGTTTATTAATAAAAGTTATTTATGTTATTTACACTTACTTTGAAATAATAATTGCTTTTCAATCACTGTATATATATTTTTTTAAATATTCGCGGGAAAAATTGTTTGACTTAGAATTTTAATATCCTATTTTTACGTAACAAGAGAAATGAAACTAGCAGCAGCCACATCATACAGAGATTTTTTTTGCCACCGCGGTTCAACGAGACAACATCTTTCATAAACTGAGCTTTCCCCGAGATAACACCTGTTATTTAATTTTTAAATGTGCTTGAAAATTCTACATGTGAAACGTAACGTATTGTAATTTATTTCTTATTATTTTATGGTTGTAAAAAACTCTTCGCTGGATTCAATTGAATTAAATTATTTGCATTATTCCATTATTTTATTTCGATGCCATTTTGTAGAAATTATTCATTTCACCACGTGTGATTTATTTTTGGGTCAGGAATTTTGTAATTATCGGATTCAATTCAAAGCTGTTTCCCAGCTAAAAATAATAATTTTTTGTTTCTTCTTTTTATCTGCTATCTCGGTGGTAGTGGCGGGTTAGAGCTGATTTTTTTTAAGTAAATTTTAACATTTCTTTATTTTAGCACCGAATTAATTTATGCAGTTGATCCCCACCATTTGTCTAATAACGAGAATTTGTTTAACAACATATAGAAAAAAAATATAAGTTTCCAGGTTATAAAGTTTCAATAATAATAATTTTCCGGAAATTACAATTTTTTAACCAAAATTTTTCTTGATCCAAGAAGAAAATGCAAATTGCTTTTAGTATGACCTTTATTTACATCATAAAAAGAATCCTAATATAGAAAATTGCAATTATTCAATTAGAATGGAGAAGCCGTCAAAGACATCGATTAGTACATGAAACCATACGTTAGAATAATAAATTTATCGCAAGTGTTTAATGCAGATGACCTATTTTAAAGGTCTCGTTCCGTGAATGCATTGAAATTAATTTAATGCAACAAGAAGCATACTGCAAGAGTTTTCCAACTGTAACCTAAATTACAAGCGATGTTGCTTTTATATAAAACTCCAAACCTGCCAAGAAGAATTATATGCAGACTGCTTACCACCCTGCATAAAAAATTATATACATGCAAAAACCAGATGCTAATTTAAATTAGCGTCCCATTAAAAAAATATATCCTCCCCTTATCACATCATGAAATTGTGTGTGCAAAGAAAAAAATAATTAAGCTCCGTGCCAGAGCAATAATTATTTTTGCGTGATTTTTTTTCAACCCAGCACTGAATTATGTCACTTTTTTTGTTTGTTTGCAATATCGATCAACAACTGAATTTGTGGGTGCTTTAATGGCGTTTAATATCAATGTTTGAGTGGCTATCGGAAACTGCGTTGTAAAAAAAGATTAATTTTGAAAATAGCGCAGATATCAATGGGGTTTTACGTGGAATAACATCATAAAATTCGCAAATAAATTCAATTTTTTTATCATATACGTATTGAATAGATATCACAAAACCCAATTTGCATTTGCACTTAAATTTTACTAGTATATAGAGCTTCTATAACGTTAATTTCTGAATAATGTTAAATAAAATAAAATAAAAATATATCGCCCTATTTACTCTTGTTTTAGCTGAATCGTCATTAACAACTTGCGAATTACTTGGCAAAGTGTGATTAATAAATTTGACTTGCAAATTGCTTGCAGTTGTTAAAATTTGAGTCTATATAAGGACTTTGTTGGATCCTTACCAAGGGACCCACCTGTTGAGATGACTGATTTAGCTTTTTATTTACTTTAAATGCATTATGGATAAGAATAGTGCGACTAAACTTCTCAGCTTTTAAGGAATTACTCCCTCACAACTCCTTTAATTAATCAAAGACTAATTTAGCTGCTAATGTTATATATTTAACAGTTTAAATTACCATCACATCTCCACTGTCTTTAATAATTATACTTTATTAACATAAATTATATTTTTAATTAATACTAAAGCAAAGGACTTGACTGTTATTTGATTTCGTCGTAAAAGTCGGCTTTATTTTATTATATCAATTACATTTGTGCACTGATTGATCCATCAAAGAACAGGATCTTATCCTTTATATAAGTCTCCTTGGAAACGTAGAAAAAAATCTTTATGGTACGTGATAAAAAAATACTCAACAAAACAAATTTTATTTTCTTTTTGGAAATTGTGAGTAAACGAAAATCTTACACAAATAAACAGTTTTATTGTGGTAATTTTTATCTTCTTAAAACCATTAAACATTTTGTAATTCAGTATTGAATAAAAACTTATTAGTGTGGCTGCTGAACTAAAATTTTATTCGTAAAGTTGAAAGAACAAAAAACAAACATGTTTGGGGTTTTGTAATAATTTTGGTCAGATCGTTAGGGAATATTGATTCCTATTGAGGAAGCTGTCCAGGAATAAACTTTATCAATCTGGCAGTTTATTCTTCTCCCGGAGAGCAACAAAAATGCCAT
>JARJDX010029333.1:0-14379 GCA_030264735.1 Gymnusa sp. GC000175 | reverse complement strand
TTGTGGCATCGTGATAAGCATGCTTTTCTTTAATAAATATGTAAAAATCAGCGATTTGAAAATTTGAAATTTTCATGATTTTTTCTGACCAAATGTATGGAAATTTTTCCGGTTTTTTGCACGTATCTGCTAAACGAGTTGGCCGATTTTAAATTGCGTTAAAGAAGGTTGTAGACAATTGTTTTGGATACAAAATAGCCCTGGCAAGATATTTTTTGGCTTATAATAAGCTTAGAATCGGCGTGAAAGCGCGTTTTCCAAAATGCCAAAAATCGTAAAATTTTCAAATATTTTTAAAAATAATTTTTTCGTGTGACCTCCCGTGACCTTACCTAACCTAACCTCACCTAACCTAACTTAACTCAACCTTTCCTTATCCTCTCGTGACTTTTTTTGTTATCTCTTGTGACCTTTTGTGTGACCTTTCGTGAACTTTTGTGTGACCTGTCCTGACTTTTTTTGTGATCTTTCGAGACCTTTGGTGTGACCTCTCGTGAACTTTTGTGTGAGTCTTTGTGTGACCTCTCGTGACCCTTTGTGTAACCGTTTGTGACCTTTTGTGTAAACTTTCGTGACCTTTTGTGTGACACATGAGTGACCTTTTTTGATCTTTTGTGTGACCTTTTGAATGATCACTTGTGACATTTATGTGACTTGTCTTGACCTTTTTTGTGAGTTTTCGTGACCTTTTGTGTGACCTCAGGTGACCTTTCGTGTGACCCTTAATGACTTTTTGAGTGACATCTCGTGACTTTTTGTGTGACCTTTCGTGTGATTCTTTGTGACCTTTTTAGCGACCTCTTGTGTTCTTTATTGTGACCTTTCGTGACCTTTTGTGTGACCTATTGTGACTTTTTGTGTGAACTTTTGTGTGACATCTGGTGGCCTTTTGTGTGATCATTTGTGACCCTTTGTGTGACCCTCTGTGACCTTTTGAGTGACTTTCTGTGTAAACTTTCGTGTGACATCTTATGTGACATCTTGTGACCTTTTGTGTGACCTTTCGTGACCTTTTGTGTGACCTCTCGTGACCTTTTGTGTGGCCTCTTGTCACCTATCGTATGCCCCTTTGTGACCTTTTAAGTGACTTTTTGCGACCTTTTCTTTAACCTCTCGTGAACGCTGATTCTAAACTTATTAAAAGCCAGAAAATTATCCTGCCAGATCTTATTAGAGCCAAGACAAGATAAATCATTTCCTACGACGTAATGGATTATTGGAAATTTTTGTAATTTTAGTATGTTAATAAGGAAATGTATGTTATGCCTTCTGTGCACATTTTAGTCAAATTTATACGCTGACATTTTTAAACATAATTTTTTCGTGTGACCTTTCGTGACCTAACTAACCTAACCCAACCTAACCTAACTCAACTCAACCTTACCTAATTCTCTCGTGACTTTCTGTGCGATCTCTTGTGACCTTTTGTGTGACCTCTCGTAAACTTTTGTGTGAGTCTTTGTGTCTTCCCGTGACCTTCTGTGTGACCTTATGAGTGACCTCTTTTGACTTTTTGTGTGACCTTTTGTGTGACTCTTTGTGACCTTCGGAGTGACTTCTCGTTATCCTTTGTGTGACCTGTCGTGACCCTGCATAATTCAACATAATTCAACATCAAATGGACGGAAAATTTATCGAGCAAGTCGACGAATACGTATACCTCGGTTACATCATCAAGCTAGGTAAGGCGAATAAAACTGCAGAGATCACCCAGAGAGTACGACAAGTCTGGGCAACTTTCGGCAAACTCAGTTATAATCTTAGGAACACACACATCCCCCAAAGCCTCAATCAGATGGTATATGACATGTGCAGACTACCTGTCACCCCATACGGTTTAAAAACTATGGCCTGGACAGTTAAAACCATTGATAAATTACGTGTTTTTCAACGGGTCATGGAACGCGCTATGCTATGCATAAGCTTAGGGATAAGGTTTCTTAGGAAGAGATCAAAGGACGAAAGTAAAAGACATAGCTGGGAGAATGGCCAAATTAAAACGGAGCTGGATCGGATACATGAATAGGACACCAAAGGATAAGTGGACGTATAAAATATCACATTGGCAACCTAGTTCTCGGGTTCTCGGGCGACTGCAGAAGAAATGACTTGATAATGTCAAAGAAATAACCGGGCCAAATTGGAACCACATCGCAGAAGATCGTAGAAGATTGAAAGAATTAAAGGAGGCCTATGTCCACCATGGGACAAATGAAGGTTGAATAGAGAACGAGAT
Source organism: Gymnusa sp. GC000175 (assembly GCA_030264735.1). Classification (NCBI taxonomy): domain Eukaryota; kingdom Metazoa; phylum Arthropoda; class Insecta; order Coleoptera; family Staphylinidae; genus Gymnusa; species Gymnusa sp. GC000175. Next base: position 12,143 of record JARJDX010029333.1, on the reverse strand, counting down.
GAATATTTTTGCTTCAGTAACTTTGGCTATTAGCCAGATAGTAATAATTTACTAAATTGATGATTTTTAACTATAAAGAACACATTTTTAACTAAAAAATAAATATTTATCCCCAGCGGATATCGTTTCCAGACCCGCCACGTGGAAAGCATTATTTGAATATGACATCTACATCTATGTTTTGGACATGCCCTCCCTCCCTAGAATAATTTCTGCGGGCGCCTATGTGTCTAAATATTAATGCCAAAATGCAAAGAATAAAACGAGCTCGTAGTTAAAATTTGAAATAGCAACTTTCTCTTTGTACCTATAAAGCCTTTATAGTTCCATTTTAAAAAATTATATCTCGTCGATTAAGTAAGCCTTTTCCATTTTACGAGATCCCAATTTACCATTAATTTTAATTGGAAAAACATGTAAAAATAAATTGCATCATAAAGTAATTTTTTTTTCATTTAAAAATAAACATATTATGATCCTTGTCTTAATTGTAGAAGATTAATAGTATATTCAAATAAGTTGAAAATTCTGTTTTATATAATGCATATTTTTATTTTTAGAGGGTTAAATTGCATAATTTACCTAAATTTATAAAGTTATTTTAAATAAATGTAAAAAATATGTTTTAGTTTTTACTTTTTAGTAACAATTAATGTGCCGTATTTTCATTTCCTAATCTTCAAAATCCTAAAAGGGTAGAGCTTAACGAAACAAACTGAGGTGCGTGGTTAGTCCATCCTCAACGATTTCGCTAGTATCGATAAAAAATAATTGTGCAGAATTCCATTTATCTCACACTTAAATGAAACATTCATTTCATTATCGAAGACAAGCGTTTTCGTCGGTAGCTTCGTCATTGAAGGCGTTAAAAAAAGTTTTTTCTTATCATAGCATCGCCTCATTTTAGACATAATTTGATAAGGGAAATTAAAAATAAATGACAGTAGCACTTACTTTAATGCTTATTATTTATTTATAACTCATTCTTTTCTTCATAACAAAAACTGTCAAACTAAATTCAATTAAATGATCTGCTTAATATTTTTTTAAATTTTAATTATTTATTAAACAAAGAGTGTTTGCTCATTCCCTTTCTTGATATATCGTGAATAAAAAATCAAAACATCAATAAATTTTTATTTGCTTATTGTACATTGTTTTTTATTAAATTATTCAAAACCTTTCGATAGAATTTCAAATGCAAATGATTTTACTATTTGGAGTTTTTTCAATGGCTGCAATGCGATCGCGTTTTTCATTTATCACATTTTTGCATCAGCTTGTTAAATAAAATATTTTTTATAATTATAATAACCATATTGTTATCTATTGCATTATTCAATGCATATACACTATATACATATATTGAAAAAAGTGCAAGTAGCTATCAACACTTTGGTTTTCTGTCTATGTATTAATTTAGATGAGTGGTTTGTGTTAGGTATAAATGCTTTATCCATGATTCCCCAAAATCTGCAGAATTGTATATAAAATTTTTATGTAAGTTTGTTGTGGAATGGGCTGGAAAGTTTTTAAAATTCTCTACTGCAAAGTTTGTATAGCAGTTTTTTGTTGGTGCAATGTAAAAAAAGAGGTCTTGTGCATTTAATTATACAGGGTGCTCCAAATGAGGACGGTACTTAAAAAAAGGAACAACATATATGTTTTTTTAATTAATTTTTTGAAGGCACTACGCGATTTTATTATTTGATTACAATGTGTTTCCAGTTACGTTACAAAACAATTTTTTATATAAATCTAACTTTAATAACAATGTACAGTACAAATTATTATAAAAATTATTCCTAAACATACTTTTATAAGTGTTGCTCATAATAATTTCCAAGAAAAATCACCTTATAAAATAAAATTTCAGACGTAAAATTTACATATGATCTATCAAACTAATGCTAAACTGCTATACAAACTCGTCATCCAAGAATTATCTGTAGTATTCAGGAGCAGCTACTCCAGTGTAATGCCCCATCACATAATTTACATCTAACGGCGCAGAAAATAGAGCAAGTAGGATGGACACTTGTCCTGCACCCTCTTAAATTTAAATAAAGCTGATTAACACATTTTTTGTTATTTGTGCGCTTCCAAGAGCAGAAAATCATTTATCAAATTCGTTCGACGAATTTTTACTAAAATGGCTGTAAAATATTATAGATGCTTTAAATCCTTGACATCAGCAATTAACGCAATGATTGTAGTTAAAATTAAATTACATCAACAGTATACGTATATATGGTATAGGTGTTTATATCAAAATAGAAAACCACAATTTATTTTTTTTATTGCTTTCTGCCAGACTTTTTATTAGAAAAAATATCCGCCCAATAACAAATTAAAACTTTATTAAGGAATGTTTCATTTTCTCTAGCACATAAATGCTTTTAATTTATAGCATTTTAATAACAACTGGAGCTTCATATCATTTTTGCTTTATCATACAATAATCAGATGAAGAATTAATTTTGTAATCATCAAAAAAATTAAGATTTTGATGAAAATACATTTTTTTGGATTTCCTGAACAGGAATTGAATAAAATTAAAAAGGATCTGCATGTGAGTGTACCACGTTGTCGTAAAGAAGGTTTCTCAAAAACTTAAGATATCGCTACAAAATTTATCAGAAGTTAAATTTGTTCAGGTTTTGGTGGAATTTGCAGCTGGATATTCTACTACCCAAATAGCAGAACGAAATAATTTGCTTATTTGTGGTGTTATTAATTATTGGCTTGCATCGCACGGGCGCACTTAATGTGGTCATTGACTTTGTTTTTGTTTGTGAGATAGTCATATTATATTTTTCGGCGGTAGTTTTAAATTTTGCAATAATCGTCGTTTTTTGTTTTAGCAAATAAGGCTGCGTCGTCTATATAGCACACAATATTTATTTTGTTGTTATGGAATTTATATCCGGGATCATTTACTTCTTTCCATGACGTCTGTTATTTTCGTCCTTGTCCGGATATCAATGTTGCGTATTTCGTCCCTTAAAGTAATTCCATGGTTTTTTGATAGTTTTTCTGCTGATTTTTAAGTAATCGCCATAGTTTCTATACCGTAGGTGGCAACGGGAAGAATTCAGCTATCGTAGACCTTACGTTTTGAGTATAACGAGACATCTTTATCGTTTAGAATATAGCTGAGCCTTTCAAAGGCGGCCCATGTCAGTTGAATTCTTCGTTTTATTTCGTCAGTATGATTTTCTTTGCCGATTGTGGTGTCTCCTTTTTTGCTCCGTAGAGCTTCTAGTAATGTGCTTCCTCCCATTTTTAGCATTTCTGATGTTATCTGGTTCGTAAGTTCTTCATTTGTTTTAAATCATGTGTAATTTCAGCTGTCGTTATTTTCGGCAGTTCTTCCGAACCTACGTTTGTAATGGTCTTTGTGGATCTTGTTAGGTTTGGTATGGATGATGTGTATAGGTTGTCATAGAATCTTTGCACTTCCTTGACGATGGTATGAGCATTGCCCTGAGAATCTTTCAATGTAAATATGTTTTTCGTTAAAGAGCTTTGATTTAAGTACTCTCATATTTTTGTTTGCTTTTATGGTTTCAATGATTTTCTGGCTTTTATAAGCTCTAATATCTGTGCATACCCTCATCTTTACTTTTTTATTTATGGTGCTATAATTAGGTGAGTCACGGTAAGTTTCTCTCCTCTCTTGTATCAATAGTTCTGTTTCTGATGATAGCTTGGTTTCTTTTTTGTTTCTTACTTTGCTACAGATCTTTTTTGTGTTATTGTTGCATTAAGGTATTTGCTTGTGCAAATGTATTATTCTCTCTTTCTACAAGTGTTGTCAGCAAGTTCGTAAGCAATATGCGGTCGAATGCTTTTGTTAAGTCCATGCAGCATATAAAGTCGGCTTTTTTTTATATTCCTTAGCATTTTCAGCTATTTGTCGTATAATAAATAGGTGGAAATGCAGCTCAGCGGTTTAGGCATCCAGCTTCTGAGAGCAAGATCGTAGGTTCGCGCCCACAGCATGAAAACTATTTATTTAAATATTTAAATGTCCAACATTGCTCCAACTCCCCAATATGCCTTGCCAGCGTGGGGGTTTCATGGCTAAAAACTTCTCTGGTCCGAAGATAAGAAATCATGTAACTTCAGTGGTTCGGAATCCACGTTAAACTGTAATAATGTAATTTAGAATTTAGACTTTCGCGACTGGGGACGATATAAGTTTTCTTATTTTCGGGTTTAAGTCGCGTGCAATGGCGAGCGAAACGTTGGCAACAACCAATAAAAATGTAATAACCTCGTAGATCGATTGTTCCTTTATGTACCCTTAATGTTGGTATTGTTTTTCTTTTTTTTTAAATCTTGTACTGTTTTACTCTGTGCTAGCACTTTTCTTAACAGTTTTTGTTTGTTTTTGGACTAGTATTGTGTATTTGTTCTTAAAGTTCGATGCCTCGTTGCTATGGTTTGCTGGAATCCGGTACGTAAACTGATAATATGCGTTTGAATTTGTTATTTATTATGAGCATGATAGTATCCGATCAATTATATATTCTATGGCATTGATTTTTTTCATATATGTCTTTAAGCAGCAATTCTACTACAGAATTTTCACTTTCGGTTTTTCCCTGCCCACTGTGTATTAGGATGTAGTTTTGGTACTTTGACGTGCCTTTGCATCTTTCTCTTTTCTTCGATTCTGATGTGGTCAACTGGCGTTCCAATTCTAATATCATTTTTTGGTTCTTGTTGTTAAAGGATGTTACATTCCAGCAGCCTATTCATATTTGTAGTTTTTGTTTCCGTGTTTGTTTTGACGGTGGAGACATTTTACACTTCAGCGTAATTATGATATTTTTAAGATAATTATTTTATGTGTTTTTGGTTATTGTGGGAAATGTGGGTTTATTTAGGAGATAAAAACTTACCTTTTAAACTAGACCATGTGCGGAAAAACACGTTTCGGACGCTTAGAAAAATAAAAGATATTGCTTGCAGTATTCAACCGAATAACATAAAAAATAAATTTGTAATGTGCATTATGCGACACTTATCAAATGGAAATGAATAAGGAGGAAATAAAATACATAAAAATTTATTTTAGTTAAGAAATACATAAAATATAATTGCATTGTACATGGTGCTTAATTTAAAAATTCCAAATAAAATATGTCATGTTTTTTAGTCTTAAGTAGGCATTTAATTATGTCTTTATATTCATTATTGCCTGATCATAAGTTGGTGGAGCTGCAAATGTATTAGCAATAAAAAGAAGATATAAAAGGTATAAAATTTTACTCACGTGCAGTAGGGTTTGAATCTGGTGCTGATGCTTCACCAAGCATTTCCCAATCAATCAATTCCTCCGACGCAAGTGGCGGAGGCGCCGCAGAAGGAGCCGATGCAATCATGCCAGCTGAAGGAGCTGATGGAATTATGCTTGCTGAAGGGTTATATGCTGGTGGCGCATCCACAAAACCATAAGTTGGTGCCGCTTGGGCTTGTAATAAATTTGTTCCCATTAAAGGAATATGCCCAATAACAACCGGAACCTTAGCAGTGATATTTTTATGTGGACATGGCAATTCAGCTACCACCTATTGTTAAGATATCAATCAAAATTACGTCAAAATCAAAATAAAATTATTATTAAAATAAAAATTTAATTCAGACTAATGGTTAAATCACATGGAACACTCATCAAGCAAGTCTAAACTGTACTTAAATAAATTGTGATAGTAAACTAAATTGAATTTATAGTTAACTTCGCATGTTCAAAGTAGTTTATAAAGGATTTAGTAAACTTCAGATAATAATAAGTCTCTTGTAAGGATTAATAATTTATTTCACTAGCGTTCGAATGCTTTTAATGCTGGCTTTTATTACATCCTAACCAATTATCGAGGATTTAAAAATTTAATTATTAATTAACTTCATATACAATGTTTCCAATATATTTTTATCCCAACAAAAGAATGCATATTTTAAAGCTTAAAATGCACTTGTCCATTTTCCCCTATTCTTAAAGTATTAAACAAAAACCTGGATTAGATTCCACTTAACTTTCTTGTGTACATGTAAAAGATTATACCACCACTCCCATATATTTTATTTTTTTATCGTAAATACGTTGTGCTTTGTGCTTTTCACCCATATTCGCAAATATAAAATTTTATGTTAAACTGTTTGTAAGTTATTGATTGACAACCGAACAAAACAACGGCAAAAATATAAATAAGGCATATTGGAAGAGGCCAATATATAAAAGCTAAAAAATTTTAAAAAAAGGAAGTACAAAAGATGCATAAATATTTGCTGTAATTAAAATCTCTAACTCTAAATATTAAACCAACGGAACGAAGACGTATTAAATTAATGAAAATAATAAACTTAGTTTTAGTGAAGTTTAAAATTTAAATGGATGGAACGCCACGTCGTAGCAATTCAGAATTGAAACATATTGAGTCAGGAACCTTCTAACGCATTCTGAAGCGGCTGCATATATATTTGAAGTCAATTTGGGGATAATTTGAAAGTGAACAATTTGCTGTCAACATTTCGTAATTAATAGTTCGCAAACTATATCTAAACTGGACAGTTCGTTATAAACAATGCCTTTCTACTAAATAACACCTAAAGGCAAATAAGAATCTACAAATTGAATTGAAACGTTTCGATTATATGTTTAATTCTAAGAATCCTTAGTCATACTTCTGCGGTATTTTTATTAACTATTTTTCTTCAAGCTTCCACACAATTATATAATAAAGATATTTTGTCTGCAAAATATTTCTTTAAAAGTTAATTTTGGTGTGTTTTTTTTCTACTAAAATTTAATATTCTTTTTCCTTATGATGGGCATAAAAGAAACCATATTTAGAACTGAATACTTTTAAATAATTATTATTGAAGAAATTACCTACATCTTTCAAAAGCTTTTCAAATTAAGGTGACGGTTTTGGACGTTAGAAATCTCGCTAAAATTGGTTTCAGCAAAACTACAATTTTTCAATAATTAATTAATATTTTTAAATGCTCTATATTTTATTACAAAGTTGAAGAGGCACCAGAAATTATTTATTGAAAATGGGGTAAATTTAACTCCACAAATTAGATTTTATTTTAACATATTACGGTTCCCGTGGCCGATTATTTTCTGAAAAAACTTAGATAGTCAAATAATAAAAAGTAATATTCTCTTAATTAATTAATAATTAGGTTATTATATAAGACAAAAAAGTAATTCTAGTAAAAAATTAGAAGAGGCCATAATTGAAACAGAAACGACAATTATTTGTTTCAAACGAAAAATAGAGTATTAAAAAACATTAATTATTTATTAAGAAATTATATTTTTTTAAAATATTTGAGCGAGATATTTACGTCCGTATAATTTTGCGATATTGGTGGAGGTGCCGGGCACCAACATTTTATTATAACATAAAAAGCTAAGTAAGTACTAAAAATGATAAACACTGCTTACGTAATTAATATAATTAAAAGTCACGACTAAAATTTGGTAATTGTTTGAGTTGCGTGTGCATATATAAATAAAATTCTGTCAACATGTCTGCAAATATATGTGAAATTTTGGTGTTTAAGTGGGACTTTCTTCCACTTAATTTAAGAAAATCAATAAAAAATAACACAAAATGAGACTTGGCTGTTAAAAATTTATGATTTTAAAATTAATTAAAAATACAATTATTCACTTAGAATAATGATAACGTAGTTATTTATCATACTAATATATGTTTAAATCATGTACTCTTTTTTTTGCGGTTACAATTGATTGATAAAAATATATTGTAGTCTATTTTTTTCTCAAACTAAAGAATAATTTCATTAACCAAAATTAAAATAAAGTATAAAATATTATTGGCACTGCATTGCTGTGACAAGTTTATAAAAATATACGAGACACAAAGGTACATTAACTCTAAATTGTTTACAGTAAATTTCGTTAATTAACATTAAAGCTTTTTCACAATAAGTTTATTTGCCCTTGATCTATAGTGTACGAGCTACTTTGTTCATCTTTCACTGTCCTGACCTGCCTGTATGCTTTAAATTTCGAGATTTAAAAAAAAACAAGATAAAATTTAAAATTTTATTTTAATGACAAATAGCCAAAAATTTACAATATTTGCTGAAAAAATTTCTCGTATTACTTAGAAAATTATTAATGTTAATTTATTTCAAGGTTCATTTTAACAATGATTAAACTGCTGAAGGTGTTTTATGTTGTCTAAAGTAGCTAAAATCTTTGTGAACGCGTTTGAAATTAAATCGATCCGCAAAATAAAAACCAATATACTGATTTAAGTATATTTAGGTATGCAGGCTAGATGGTGAAACAGCGTTAGAAGAATTTTTTTAAATTAGCTTATAGCCATCACGAAAATATTAAATTTATTATTAATAAGTAGGTTGTAGTTTCGTCTGTAAAGGTGGCAGTAATTATATTTTCTGTCTTTAGTAGGTTCGCTAGAGCAAATGGAGGACGGACTTGGGCTTAATCCACACTAGCGCGTCGCTCTCGCTCCAGTCTCGGTCCGGTAAAAAATTCACACTAACATTCACGCTCCGATCTCGCTCCAGTCTCGGTTTAGTAAGATATGGTATTGCATATACTCGATCGTACTTTGGTCTAAAATTATTTGTGTTCCAAGTCGGACATAATTAGTTAAAAAATGTCATTTTTCAATTTTTTAATTAAAGAACTTGCTGTGATGGCTCTTCTTTTAGACGAAGATGAAAAAAAGGTAAAAAATGCAAAAGAACAAAAAGAAGAAATTCAAAATTCCATGTTTTCGATTCCATTTTATTTATTAAGTAATAAAAAAAATATCTTGTACAGCGACGTCACTTACAAATAGCCGAAGCCAGACTAGTTGCAACAAAATTCTGTTCACACTTTCGGTCCGATCCCGCTCCAGTCAAGTATTCTTTGAGATTGATCGAGACCGGACCGGGATTGGAGCGAGACCGGAGCGAGACATATAGTGTGAACAAGCTCATTGATAACCATGTATTAATATTTTACCGGACCGAGACTGGAGCGAGATCGGAGCGAGAGCGGCACGATAGTGTGAATCAAGCCTTAAGGATCTTAATAGGGGAATCTGTCACTGCTGAGTGAACTATAAAGTTAGGTTAGGTGATACTTTTTTGGAGATAAGGAAGTTCAGTAAATGTGGAGTTTCTTGTTGACCTATAGACCTATTGATTGAATGAAAGTTACAGTTTAGGTCTCGGATTGCTCACTCAGGCTTTTTTCTTTTGTATTGTTTAGTCCTAAGCCCCAGTTTATACGTTTAACACAAATTTCACCATCTCTAATGAATTCATCACCACAGATCACCTCTTTTACAAATTTTAAGTTAACACCTTAATGTAGGCTCTAACATCATGCTAACTTGAATTGTTTTAATAAACATATAGTCTATTTTCCTAGGGCAGCTCACTAAAATACTTGTAGTAAAAAATTTAAAAAATGTTCTCGTGACTATAAGAAATGTGCAAAATTAATATAGAAACAACTGTAATAGCAACAATTTATACAAAAATATGCTAAAAACCATAATTATAAGCAAATATGGCGAGATTACAAGTGTGTAGACCGAACACTAAAATCACTACACGATGCAGCGTTCTGCATATAACTAATTATAGATTTACAATTAAATATTGATTTAAATTATATTAAACTTTAAATATATTATATATTAATATTACACACAGTTCCAATTAATATTTAAACCGTAAATTCCTAATAGTAACGCCTTTTATTTTCTGTATTGCATATCCACTATTTAAAAATGTTTGCAATCAGTCAGAGAAAAGCACACACCGTATAAAAACGTCAATTAATATTTGCGATTTTTTTCCAATTTACCCAACAATTTTGCTAATTGAGAAGTTAAATACTTACAAAATTATTAAAATCATTTATTTTTAATGTTTTGCACGTAGCAATATTTACAATTTCAATTTGCAGCTATTTGCGAGCTAACAATATCAGAAGACACACCAGGTACTTTACACCAAGTCATAATGCATACCCTTTTTTGTTATATTTTAGATAAATTAATTGGCAAATAAAAACATTTATAACTAAGTTTGCAATTTAAGTGGTACGACTCGCACCTCGACCATATACGAATATGCAAAAATTTGGTGAATGCGCCGGGTAATGATGTGTACACCTCAGAAGTTCTTAATCACTGTGTTTGTCTAAGAAAGCAATGGGTGTAAATTGGTGAAATCTTTGCATAAGAACTATTAACAATGGGTTTTAAAGAATATAGTCTTCTAAGTCACGCTTCATGGATATTTTTAAAGTTGTACACAAAATTTTTAATATTGTTTTATTAAGTGATTACCACAAAATGTAAGATAATTTTCGAATATAAACAGTTGGGCTTTCATAATGCTTTAAAAACAACTTTTTTGTTTACATCATATCTGTCTCTATGCGTCACATTAGCCTCTTATTGGTATTCTTAAGAGCTTAAGTCCACTTTGCAAACAAATTTAAAGATGTAGAGATACTTAATAATAATTATGAAGCATTTGATAGAAGTAAAAACAAATGATTAATAACGTCAACCATGATCATAATGTAAAACTAAGATTTATAGCTAATGAATATCCAGAAGGTGTAAGTTAAGAGTTAATCAGTTACCTACTTATTGAAAATTAAATTGCGAACACTTTAAAAAATTTAATGGGTAGATCATACAACAAACGTGAAAATACTTTGACGTATAGGTAAAAAGTGAGAGGTGATAAGAAATCTAAAGTAATATACTACATTAAGTTTAAAATAATACAACTACTGTGGAAGAAAAATATTTTTGCAAAAAATTGTCTACGCCAGAAAATAATTTGGTATTTTAAAAATTCTTATCTATTATTTAGAGAAACATTAACCAGATTCTAGATTTAGAAAAATCCAAGGAAAAGATGACATTATGATAACCAGAATTTGGAACAGATAAGGTTAGAAGGAAAATTATTGCATAGCATCAACCCGTTTTTAAATAATGACCCTCCTTACCGGGTAAACACAAATTAAATATTATAGCAATATATAGAAAAAATATAGTTCAGTAAAAATTTAAATAAAATAATAAATCATAAGTAAAGTCGGAAAGTTAACAGTTAACGTTGGCTGAATATACATTCGGAACAGATCTTAAAATCGATTTTTTAATGCGCAGTCATTATCAGTAATCTCTCATTATAAGAAAGGGAAAGTTTGTGAAGCTATTTAAATTTAAAGAAATCCTCGTATTTAAACGGTAAGGATGGTATTCCATCACCGTTATTCATTCAACCTCATCTTGAAATATTTATTTGCTTTATTTACTCTTAATTTTCAATCATTGTTTATAATTTCCATATTTTATTGATAGTAGGGCGAAATTTGTAACAAAAAAAATGGCTTCAAATCTACAAAAAATTATGTCACCAAGTTTAACTGCTACCCTTATAAACCGAAATAGAACTAAGAGTAACATTTTTTTCCAAAGCGATTTTAATAAAAAATTTATTTGTGGTGCGTCTTCGTTGAACATCGTTTCCTACTTAAGCATGGTGGTGCCCATAATAATTTTTCTGCGGCTGGGATGCTATCGGTATCGCCTTAGTTTTGTAGTTATTTACGGAAAGTTGTGTATTCTTCCAATGGTTTATCAGAGTCTGGTACATATTACATGCATGTATCCGTCGTCTTATTTAAGTGTTGTTAATAAAATTCAGTCATGTACATATTTTTTATGTTACGTGGGGCTTGACGTATTCGTTTGTTAATTCCTACAACTAGGGCATGCAAATTTACCGAGATTTCGTTTTACCGGTAAACGGTAATTTTTTTAACTAAAAACCGGTTTACCGGTAAATTACCGGTAATTTTGTTTAATTTAAAATAATCATAAATTTGTGATAATTAGAGCCACAAACATATTTTTTTATCTATAAAAAATAATCAACAATAGCATAATGAGGTAATAATAAAACTTAATTAAAAAATACTCTAAACCAGAGTTTCTCAAACTGTGATACATGTATCACTAGTCTAGTCTTAGTGGCACATAAAATATTTAGTTACTTAAAAAATATAAATAGTCCTTCAACCAATCATTTTCCCTATTTTT
>JARJDX010029295.1:0-14354 GCA_030264735.1 Gymnusa sp. GC000175 | reverse complement strand
TAACTTTTTAATAAATATTTCGAAAACGAGCTTCCAAAATTCCTTGAAATTTTGCACAAATTTATTTTTATATTACATCTTTCTATTTACAAAGTTTTAATTAATTTTCTCAATTTTCGTGTAAGGCCCCACCTACTTTAAGGGGGAAAACTTTATATTTTAAAATGAATACCCTTTTTATTGCAACTTCGGATTATGCAGAAAAATATACATAAATTTTTTAAGCAACAATTTTTTGTAATCATTGTAGGTGACTCGTAATCGCAAATAAATCAAATCTTGCGATAATTTTTTCTGAGAATACAAAAAATGTTTCAAGTAAAAGTTTAATTTTTCACATTACAGAACGTAAATCCGCAATCAAATTAAAAATTGTAAAGTGCCTCCCTTTCCACCCACAAGGGGGAAGTGGGACGCTTTACTTTGGCATAATTAGATTGTTTTTTAATATAAAATACGTGTTTTTCGTTTTGTAATTGAAATTGTATTTCTCAAGATATTCAACCGTTTCCAGACTTTTTGTCCACCCAGTCCCTATATATTATAATGAAATTGTAAAAATTCTATTGGATTCCGTAAATATTTAAAAATTTTAAGATGATTATGTGGAAAAAATAAATTGAGTAACTCTGCTCTAGAAAGCCGTGTTAAAAAATACACATGGTACCAAGGTACTATGTCCTCAGAAATCAAATATGAGTACTAGAATAAAATTCTTATACCATAATTGATAGACTGCAAGGCCTTAACTTTTTTTGTAAAATATGCGTTTAAAACTGAGTCAATTGTTTAATGTCTAGAATCTGAATCCCTAAATATAGAATGATTACCGCCCGCAGTGTGACGGTAAGGACAGGTGAACCAATTAAAAATATGATTTAAAAGCTTATTTTTTTTAAACGTTCCCTTTTCTTCGTCCATCCTAATGGAGAATTCAATGTTCTCTATTTGAATATACCCTCTAAAAAAATTACGACCCCTGTTCGGCGTCGCGACGCCTTTGAATTTCGAAAAATATCATATCAATATCTTAAAAACGGTAACCATTATCAAAAAATTTTGTTCACAAAAAAATAATAGTTTTTTGTAGATGGTCTAAAGATTTGCAAAAGTCTTGTGACGCAAAAACGTCAGACGTGGTCTCATTTTTCGAAATATTTGGAAATTTTCCCACTTAGCTTTTGGAAACTAGCAATGCCACACTTTTTTTGGGTCCCCTAAAAGTTCTCGGTGGTAGTGGGTCCGTAACCCTGTGTGACAAACTTTATGGCGTCGGGACTTCTAGAAGCTATATTTCGTAAACGGCGCTACTTAGCGGAATCAGAAAACGGAATTCGACCGGGTTGGACGATAAACGTCTATGACAATAATTTCATTCAGTATTCAATATTTACGGGTCGAAATAAAAATTATTTTGTTTTTGATTGATTTTTACCTGGTTCACCTGTCTTTAATCGCCGCATCACACTGCGGACGGTCATCATTTCATAAGGTCCTTTCGTCTAAAATGTTTTTGCTATATTTTTTGACAGAACCAGTACCCTGCTACATTCAGGCTACTGTAGATGCAGTTCTAAAGATAAACGCATCAAAAGAATCAGGAGATATTTTAGCATTTCTTACTGGCCAAGAAGAAGTTGATCGCTCTGTTCGCCTTCTAAATGAGCATGCAAATCTAATTGAACAAGAAAATAGACCTGGAAAAATGTTTGTACTTCCAATGTATGGGTCTTTACCATACCACGAACAATTAAAAGTATTTAAACACGCCCCAGATGGCCATAGAAAAGTTGTCATTGCCACAAATGTAGCAGAAACATCCGTTACAATTCCTGGAATCGTTCATGGTAAATTTAAATAATTCAAAAACTGATTAAAAATTTACTTAACTTGTTTTTTGCAGTTATTGATTGTGGGTTTGTTAAACTAAGATGGTTTAATAATGACACACATACAGATAGTCTAATTGTTCTTCCCATAAGCAAAGCTTCTGCAAATCAAAGAGCAGGAAGAGCTGGCAGAGTTAGATCTGGAAAAACTTACCGGTAACTTTAATTTAAATCTTAACCTTCTTATTAAAATATTTTTAATTGGTATTTTAGATTGTATTTAGAAGAAGATGCTCAAAACTTACCAGATACGACACCTCCAGAAATGACTCGCACAAACTTAACATTTGTAGTTTTACAGTTAAAGGCTCTTGGTATTAATAATATTATAAAATTCAATTTTCCCAGTCCACCTCCTATAGAAAATTTGAAAAGTGCACTTGAAATTTTATATGCACTAAATGCAATTGATATTAATGGAGAATTAACGAAACCTTTAGGTTTTAACATGGCAGAGTTTGCACTAGATCCCTTATATTCTAAAATATTACTTAGTTCAGGTAAATCACTGAAAAAATATAACAGGATGGCACATCTAAAATAGTTTTGTTCACTGATGGCTTGTAAGAATAGTTCATGTCTTTTTTTAATTCTTTAACTGCAAATAAGATATTTTTATATTTATCTTTAAAAAAAATATAATGTGCAGAGTACAATTTAAAATTAAGAAGTTGATAACATCAAATAAAAAACCCTAAAGAAAATTTAATTAAACATAAAAACGCACTATTTATATAAGTGCATCAAATTTCATGGTGTGGTGTTTTAAATATAGCCTACCTAAAATAATGGTCCATCCTGTACAAATAAAAATGCACTGGTTGTAACATTTGCAAAAATATTGTATATTTTATTACATTATACTTGTTGGGTCTTAACAATGGTTATTTTAGGAGAATTTGGTTGTTCAGAAGAAATATTAACAATTATTTCCATGCTACAGGTTGAAACTATATTTACGAAACCTTCGTCAGGTGCAAATTCAATTAAAGCAAGAATACAAAAAAGGCACTTTGAAGTGGAGGAAGGAGATCTAATTACCTATCTAAATGTGTATGTTGCATTTATGAAAAGTGGAATGGACCAAGGATTTTGTCACAAAAATTTTATAAACTACAAATGTATGAAGCGAGTTGTTGAAATTAGGAGTCGTTTAGAAAAAATGTTGAAAAATTATGAAGTTCCAATCATATCTTGCAATGGTAATTTCTTTTTAAAATATGTGTGTACTTATGAAATGTGATTTGTTAAAGGACACTTGTCCTATAATTTTGGCACTTCATATATCGTATAGCTTCTAACCTAAACAACCAAAAACCGGACAAAAAACCGTTATTTTGTCAGAAAAAGAACCGGAGCTGAACCAAAATCTATGGGTTTATTAATATGTTTATTTCGGTTCGGTACTTGTTGAAAATCTCCACATCAGTTGTCGTAGAAACAACTCATTTTACTCGAGAGGATTTGGTTGAACCGAAAAAAACATTTTTTTTTCGAAAAGAACTGGTAATTGTTTTATTTGAACCGGAACAAAACCGAAATGAAAAAAATAACGGTTTGAGGATCTGAAATATCGTTTCAGTTTAGGGATTTCTATACTCTACCATTCTATAAGAATCTTAAGGTTCCTGTTACCTGTTAGGAATTTAAAGTTTCTAACGACAGTAGCAATAAAATGTTATAGTTGCATCTCTATTGAGAACTAACACTACCGATGGTGGCAGCACTTTCGCCACAGTTTTCACCACCAGATAGCGTATCAGATTTTGTTGGTTTAACCACTTAGATTTGACGTTTAAAATGGCATGCACAACTCTAACTAACCTGTGTCGTGCAATAGTTACCCACAAAGGGCGCTTAACAAACATTTTTCCAGTGAAAGTTAGGGTAACGGTCACCATATATCGCCACACCGGAAATTCTGTTTAACGCAATTCCATAGAAACTGAAAGAGAAAGGGTCTTATCTAGTAAAGAAGGCAGAAGGTATCTGCTCAGCGTGAAACAGAATAATTGTGGTACCTATCTTATAATTGTGTAACGACGTTGCATTAACAAAATATAATTATAAAAGTGAAACAAAAAGTTTTATGGTTTATATTGGAGATTTTATCCAACATTTAAGACATAGTGTGTAATGGATGAAATTAGAATAGGTTGGTTCATTTGACCCCGATTTCGGGGTTTTCCGTCATCCTTTGATAAATATATTAAGGTACGGTTCATCAGCCGTCTTCACGACACGACTTTCATTTACGAATTTGAAACATGTCCGTAACTTTTAATGGAAACATAACTGCATTTCATTAATTATTATTAGCCAATAAGATTGGAAGATTGTTGAAATGTTGGTAATAATTGCAATAGTGACATCCGTCACTTTTGACTAAGGTAACCACTAACCAGACGTTCCGCTTTTGGCGGGGCAGACCCGATTTTTAACAATTTGTCCCGCGTCCCGCGGCGTTTTGCAAATGTCCCGATTTTTGGAAAGAATGCTGCGTCGACAAAATGGTTTGAGGCGCTCAGCTGCAGCAACGTAGCAGCGAGTGTTCACAAACAAAAGTTTAAACTAAAAAAAAAATTTAGTAGGTGGACATCACCGAATCACAACAATGTAATATATTTGTTTTAGCTACCACTTCCACCACAACAATAATAATGATAATAAAATAATTAATTTGTAAAAAAAATATGGCTTCCCGAATTTCTAAACCTAGGTTAGGTTAGTATTTTTAGTTTTCCCGATTTGGCATTTATAAAATCTGGTCACCTTACTTTTGACTGATATATAAACTATTTTATTAGCTGTCAGCTAATTATAATGACATTATGTCTGTGCATCTTGATGGGAATAATTTTAATAAAAATGTTGCTGAGCAATGAACAAGCATGAGTTCTTAAAAGTTAAATTTTGAAAAATGATATTCTCCACACTTTTGTACTTTTATGTTTTTTTCATAAACTTTCTAGTTTTTAAAATGTGTACAAAAAATCTAAAATGAAACCAATAAACTACCACCGGTTGGTGGATTTCAGCCAAAAGTTACTGGGGCCTCCCAATTTTTGTTAAAAGCTTAAGTATAATTTTTAAGCCAATAAGTTTAGTCGTCTCGGCTGTGGAGAAGACAGACACACACACGCACACATACACCACTCCGAAAATATTTTTTTCTAAATAAGAGGATTTGAAAACGGATATTTCCGCAACATCTTGATTTCCAAAATTTTCGCGATTACTATACTTCGTAAATAAAAGAAAGAAAGAAATGTTAGAAAAATGGCACAGCAAATTAAAAGATAGTTATTTTCTAAATACATATCAGAAGTTAGTTACTTGTTTATATGAAATATCTTATTGTAAGCGAAGTTCAGCAGTGTTTAGAGAAAAACAGAGGAATCTAGCAATGTAATCGGCTCTTAAACCTCAAGAACCTCGCATGCAAAACCAAGGCATATCTAAAAAACAACGGAAATGAATATCTTCAGATTGATAAAGGGTAAAAATGGAATAGTGAGGAAAAAACTACACGAGATATTTTCAACATAGAGAGCATTGTGAGGTGGTAATGACAAAGATCACAAAATTGGAATGAACACATCAGCGTAATGAACAAGAACCGAACTGCATAGCATTGTTCAAACCTAAAAAACTGCTGAAGATAATGGGCCACAAAACCTACATTAAGAAGAAAAAGATCTAGCGCCGCTCATCGAAAACTATGTACTACGACTTTATTTTAACTTATATTTAATCATTTTTTAACAAGTCACTTGGAAGCAACAATGGCACTATGGACCACAAGCTCCTTACTAAAACATGGGGACTGAAGCCTAAATGAATGCACTTGTTGGATAAAATGGTGGTAACATCCATTGTTACATATATACCATAGACCAAAACTAGACAAGTAACATCATAGAAGAAGCTTCAGGCTATTCAAAGACTGGCCTGTCAGAGACAGATTGCCCAGAGGGTGCACAATAAAAAGCTACAATCAAGCACACATATATCTTATTACCGATAGCCAAACTGCTCTAAAAAATCTCAGCTATCTGCTTAACATCTGGTTAACAACAACAAACTCACCTTAATGTGGGTTCCGGGTCACACGGATATTTAAGGGAATGTACATGCTGACACACTTGCAAAGCAAGGCTACATTAATTGGACAGTGAATATGTGCAAAATAGCGCACTAAGAAACTGCGCCAGGTCCAAGACAGAAAAAGAGGTTCATTAACCTCCCAGTAAAAAGAGAAAAGCACCTCCTACTGTGTGTCGCTCAGGTCAGCGCACTCTTTCCTAGACAGGGATGCGGAACCGTTTTGAGGAGTGGGTTAAATTTTGTTTATTATTTTTTTACACTAGTCCGTTGTTCACTAAGTTCACGGCGTCACTTGGCAAGGGGGAAGGTGTGGAAAAAAGGGTACCAATAATTTGAAAATACCGAAAATTTGAGCAGGTTATTGTTTCGCCACCACTGTACCTAGGACTAGGCAAAAGTAATGAACTTTCTAGATCCTAGAGTCCATTCAGAATTTAGACTTTCGCGACTGAGGTCGATGTAAGTTTTCTTACTTTCGGGTTTAAGTCGCGTATGTTTATTGGTTGTCGCGTATGTTTATTGACCTTCAGTCATCGGACTTTTCCGCCGTGAGAATGCTTCCTGCAATGGCGAGCGAAACGTTGGCAACAACCAATAAACATACGCGACTTAAACCCGAAAGTAAGAAAACTTACACTAGAGTCCATTCGTTTAGCAAAGTTTAGCAATATTATCCTAGAATCTAGGATAATATTGGCAGTGGGGAAATAATTTAAAGAAGTCAGTGCTGAAAGAATGTCTTAAGTCTGTCACCTCCATCTAATCTATTTCTAAAAAGTATTATAGGTCGGATTAATTAATTACTTACATAAATAAATACTTGTAAATGAGTTGGTCTAGTAAACTAACAATCAACTAAAAAATCAAATATTGAAATATTTGTAAGAAGTCATTGTTACCGCCAAAAAGATACTTTCTGATTACTTGGTTATGCATAAGAAAATGACGGCATTAAAACATAAAAAGGTACTAATAAATTGAAATATATTTTCGACAAGGAAAACATGCTCAAATTTATAACAAAAATTATTTCTATATTTTAAAATTTTAATTGTAATATGATCAAGTCAAATGTTATATTAGTCCTTTTCTTTTATTTAACAGGCTTTGCAGAAACTGTAAGAAAATGTTTAGTAACAGGTTTATTTCCAAATGCAGCTTATTTACATTACTCAGGAGTTTATAAAACAATAAGAGGAGATATTGAACTATATGTGCATCCTGACAGTGTTCTGTACACAATTACTCAACCACAATGGTAAATTTTGATTATTACTAATTACACTTACTAGCTTTATTATATTTATTTTTTTAAGGGTTTTATTTTGTGAAGTGGTACATACAACCAAACTTTTTATGAGGGACCTCACAGTGATAGAAAGTGACTGGCTTTTGGAATTGGCGCCACATTTTTATCACAAAACTACATTTAGAGATTATTAATAATATTTTTGATGTTCTTTGTAATTATCTAGGCTCTAGGTCTGGGTTAACTGAAAATATAAACCATACTTTGTTTTATAACATTTATTTAGATTCCAACCTTAACTTTTTCCGCTCCAAATATTCTTGTACATTATCAAATTTTCTTTTGTATAAAATAGAAATATCATTTCCTTTTTTACATTTTTCAAAAATAAAACTATTTTTGTTAAAACATGACCTTAAATTTTCATTTGTTAATAATTGATAACATCCGTTATTTAAGCTATAACTAATTAAATCATTGCTTAGTAAAATAATTAAATTAAAATTTAAACTAAAACAAATAAGTTCTCCATTTAAATCTAGCGTTTGCACTAGATTTATTACAATTTTATCCATTACCATTTTCATTTCATAAATTTGAATGCAATTAATAGACAACAAACTTACTGCAATGTAAGTTGTAGCTTCCAAAGTAAATATTTGCATATCAGTTATAGGTAAAGCTTTCACTTCCACATTAACTGCATCCATTTCATTACAAAAAGTTTGAATAAGAGATTTAATTTTAATATGGCTGTTTGTATTAACAATGTTAATCTGTTTACCAGTGTGATAATTCCATAATCGTAATGTTCCATCTCCAGATGCTGATATAAGTGTGTCACCTATAACCTCCACATTCGTTACAAATTCCTGATGACCCAAGCAATAACTTAAAATATTATATGAATTTGGATAATTTGAAATTCTGATCTTTTCATCACGGTCACAAGTTATTACATATTTGTTACAATCTGTTATGAGAATATCTAATAACATGCTAAGATGCCCTAATAGGAGAATAGGTTCTTCATCTTCTTTAAGATGGCATACATATGCATCACCTGTTTTATCAGCCACTAAAATATCATTTGTAGGTGTAAAGCGAACTTTACTAGCTACTCTATTTAAAACAAAATTTTTTATAATGTTTAAATCTTTATCGAACACAACGACTTGTTTATTTTGTGTACATATTAAAATATAATCACAATTTTTGGAAACTGACAAAGAAGTTATTTCTCGGTTCTCTTGTTTTAGCACATCTTCCTGTCCTTTGGTTATGTTTGGGGGTACTATAACATCTGGAAGTTTATTAATTTGACTAGTACCTTTTAAGTTATCCAAAATTATAATACAATCCCCTATTCCCAAATATATTTTATGTCCCTCTTGGTAAATAGGCATTTTTGTTTAACTTACTAATATTTTTCATAAATAATGCGAATACAAATTAATTTTTATAAAAAAAAACTAATGAAACCACATGTGTGACATGTGTAAACTAAAATAGTTTATTGTTATGGATGGTTATTACACATTTAATTTTAGGTTAGTATATTACCACCAGCAACCAACATACCATAGAAGATTTAAATATGTGTGCTTCTTCCATGAAACAACTTTTACTTTTTCTATTGCAGACCCTACTCGATCAGTAATTTGTCCAAATACTGTCAGTATTTGCTTGAATATCCTTCAATATAATTATGACCCTACTGCTCTACAAGTTATCAGTATTTTCGTTGGTATGCTTTTGTCCATTTTGTCCTAGCAGTAGGCTGTGTACAGTGCACATAAAAATGTATATTCCAGGCTTCCCCTCGATTATTATGTAGTTCTGCTGGTATTCCATCACATACAGGTGCCTTTCAATGGAGAAACCACCTGACGAGTTTCTTCATATGTCACGTGTCTGATCGTGGGGACATTCATATTTAACGTGGTTGGCTCGGTTATGTTTTTCGTTTCTGTTCTATGGTTTAGATGTGAGAAATATTCTACCCATCGATCTTTTATTCCCTAGACATTTCCAATGATTTTTTCCTTTTTGTCTCGACACAGGTCTGTTCTTGTTTTAAATTCTTATTTTATGTATTTTATTCCTATATAGAAATTGCAGATATTACTGAAAAATTCGCATTCGATCTTAAGTAATGTCTCATTCAGGGCGTTTCGCTTTTCTTGCGGCATAGATGGTCTGCTACTCTCCGTAGGTCTTCGAACAGTGTCTTTTTCGTCCTAATAGGTCTGTATACGAGTGTGCACTCTTCGTCGAACCATTCCCTATTGTTGGGTTTAAGTACTGGTCCTAGTGTGCTTTCAGCCGCATTTAGGATGTTCAGCTTTGGGTTAGTTCAGGTAACATTTGGGTCTGGATGTTCGTCGTCTCTCCTCTCGGTTATTAGCTTGCTGAGTGTCTCTTGATATCGTAAGTTGATTTTCTTTGACGTGTGGTGAGCTGCTGGTTTGTGTTTGGCGATTCTGTGGCTCCTCTTCTTCTATATGACAGTGGTCTATTTGGTTGAAGGTTCGCCTGTTTGGCGGAGTCCTGGTTCTTTTATGTATATCTCCATGTGGAAAACATGTGGAGCTGATCGTAATGTTCTTGCTGATAGCAAAGTCGTTTGCCGTTGTTGTTCGAAATTATGCATTGCCCCTATTGTATCTTTGTAGATAGTTATTTGCCAACTTTAGCGTTTAAGTCCCCCAATTTCATTTTAAAATAGTTTGATGGCGCTGCGCTGTAGGCCGCTTCTAATTGTTGGTAAAATTCATCGCTTGTATGATCAGCTTTCTCTTCGGTTGAGGCATATACGTTTATAATAAAGAGGTGATTGAATCTGGATTTTACCCTTAGTGTGCAGAGTCTTATTATTCGGCTGGAAATCTAATATATTATCCTTGCATGATGATAACTGCTGTTCCAAGTTTATGTGTGCCAGTTGCCTTTCCGCTGAACATGTGTGCAGTGTGCTTTGGGACCCATAACTCCATTGCCATGCCATCTGGTTTCCTCTATAGCTAGGTTGTACCGAGCCATTTCCGGTAGGATCCCCTGTCTTATTGACAGTTCTTACGTTCCAGGTTCCTATAGATCAGGGGTGGGCAACCTTTTTTGTATAACACGGGCCAGAATGAGATTTACGTTTCGTCCGCGGTCCATAGTATCTAATGCACACATTTTTTTATTAATAAATACTTTAACTACGAGGTTATAGCATATACATTAGTAAATAATACATATTTTGGTATGTGGACACATTTTTGCTACTGATATTTTTTTTTCTGAAAATATGAAAAACTATAATAAAACAAACTTAATTAAGTAATTCCAAAGTTATCGCGGGCCGTAGGTTGCCCACTGTTGCTATAGATATATCCTTATTTTGTTGCTTGGGTCGTTGTCTTTCAGGTATCCGTCACCGTCCTATTCAAGGCTTAGTTTGTGGTTTTGTATCTTGTTGGTTTCTTTCTGGGACAGAGTAGTTAGCCCCGCTCCCAACTCCCATTTCAGAGGGCTATTACTCCCGCTCTCGTTGGCCCTGGCTTCGCTCGCCTTCCATACGGGCGGGTTTCCGGGTATCACCGTACGTGGAGGTACGTCGGAATTGGGTAGGAGGAAATATGACAGAAACTTTTTCTGGGCATTTGTCATGTGATACGCATGCACTATCCCATTGCGAACTCCAGATAGACACTCAAAAACGCACTATTCTTGTTTTTGTACTAATATTTCTTTCCTAAGCATTATGAAGATATCAGATATCTCGTATCCAAAACATTGTGGGTCATCATGTATATATAATAGGTAACATGTTAAAAATAATAATGTTTATAAAATATATTTTTAGTATACAAATACAAAGATCAGGTAAAAATTAAAAATTTTAGCTTAGTACATACGTTAAATATTTTGATAACATTGGAAAATTAATCAATATACATTTAACTAGAATTAACATGGTAAATTATAAAATATGTATTTAAAAAAAAATTATACACAAAGAAGTATTTTAACATATTAAACAAGAATGAAATTAATGATGAATAAGACGATAATAAAATGAAAGCTTTATGTAGAAATATCAAATATTATTCGGAAAATAAATTAAATAAAGGAAAAGGAAAGTAGATGGGAGGGCCAGGTAACATTAGAGATCCTATCCAACCCATTTTTATAAAACATTTGACTGGACACAAAAATGTTTCACAGTAAAGCAAACAACTGGTGAACTAGCAAATTTCCATTATGTAAAATAACAAAAACTTTTCTAGCCATTCCAAAAAGAAATTGGGCTTTCAACAATTTTATGACAGATGAACTCCTTTTTATCAAAAAAAGGCAGGAACATAATAAGATGCCAATCAATCAGTCATAAATATGCTTCTTTTTTAATTTTAAAATTATAGGATCCCTAAATAAATAACATTATATAAAAAAAACAATTTTGTAGCATATAATAAATTATATACAAATGCATTTGAACCAAAGATCATATATGCATATAACTTCTTCATTTTCTAAAAATTTACATTTATCCAAAAATGTTATATGCCCATTTAATAATATTTTAAAAGAAATATGACAATTTTTTAAACAGTAAAAATTCTAGCAGGCATCCTAGTATCATTGTTAAAGTTTAAGTAAACTACTTTAGCCATGCATTCCTTTCCATTTTCATCAAAACCAAGCAAAACATCTTCATTTCCACTAAGATTATGAATAACTTCAGCCATGCAAGCTTTTAAATTTTCATCAAATCCTAGTAAACAATTTCTTTCATCTAGACTGATGTTTTTTTGATCATCATTGTAAGTTTCATCAACAAAATCTCCTTTTCCATTAAGACTTACTAAAAAATCTTTAACACTTTTAAACCCCTGAGCTTTAGCTATTGGTGTTAAAATCCCTGTTGGTCGTTTACCCTTACGATTGCGACATATTGAACAGTTACATATTTCTCTACATGGAGGGCAAGCCCAATTCGGATCTTTCAGGGCATCAATAACATTCTCTCCATAACGGTTCAACAAACAAACTCCACAAAATTGACCTCGAACTCCAGTACATTTACCACTTCTGCAATATGTCTTACTGTCCAAAGTCTTCTGACGGCACTGGTGACAACTAGTACCATCCAAAGAATATACTTTATTAATTACTTTTAATGCAATATTGTTAATATAATCATCAGTTAAATCCTTAACATCACAACTTGGAACTGCAACTCGACCAACAGAAGATCTATTTATTTTTCTTACTGGTCTATATTCTTTTTCAAGAAAATCAAAATTTTCTTTGTTTTTAAATTTTTTATCATTATCCTAAAAGTAGATTTAAAAATTTAAAAGAAATTGAAGATTAGTTTAAAATAATTACCTCATGTAAATCATCTAAATCTTCCCAAGAGTATTGAGGTTTAATTTTGGCAAGACGTAAAGATGATTTACGTTCGAGAGGTATGTAGCCAGTGAAGCGAAATGTTTCATCTTTTGAACGATTTCGAATTTTTTTAGGAAAGTGTTTGGGTTTACCATTTGCTCTCAAACCATTAATAGCTGCAGCCATTTCGGGGTCAGCTAGTTCTTTTGCTAACTAAATTAAACTATGAATTATTTATTGACATTATAACATTGTTGTACTTACAAATTCGTTCATTTCCCGAATATTCTGCTCTCTGATTCTTTCCATATCGGTTTCGTCATAATTATTTTCCTGATCACTCATTTTTCTGTAAATTCGGAAACTCTTATTAAATTAAAGCAGTTTGGACAGGGTTTAATTTATGGCGGTTAATGCAAATGCAAAAGGTGGTCGTTTGGTCGTCTAGTGCAATTTGGTATAAGCTTTGCTATCTAGAAAATCCCAGTGTTACCAATTTTGATCAGAAGCTAATATACGTGGTGCCCAAAACTCGAATATTTACACTAAATACTACATACATGCGTCATACAAATACATGGATTTATATGATACAAATCTCACATAAATATGTTTCAGGATTGCTTCCTACAAAATCAAAAGCAAAGTATGAAAATTAATATATATGTATATTTTAGAATTTAGACTTTCGCGACTGAGGTCGATGTAAGTTTTCTATCTTTCGGGTTTAAGCATTGATTGAATATTGTAATTGAGGTAATAATAAAATCATGTTGGTATTTAATTTAAAAAATATTTTTTTTTTCGGAAAGTATTAGATAGGTTCAAACATTCTTTAATAAAAGTTATAAAAAAATAATCCAAGGAATCGAAATATGATAAAAAAAATATACTATTCCATTTAAAAAAATGTGGTTGAATGGCTTAACCTGAAGAAGAAGGATCGAAACTTAAATTTTTTTCCCAATAAATGTGCGCCGCAATGTATGAGTTAGTATGACGTTTTCAAAATTTCGATATAGTTTTGCATTCCCGAGATATTGCTCTGTCCGAGTCCTCGCTGAACTCCCTGTATATTACTTTACTTTTTTATTTGGTTACTATTCCATTCACTTATTATTGGTCAAATGGAAACCATTTCTATTCACTCGCATCCGCAATTCTTCTAATACTAACCACTTATACTGTGTGTTTATACTAAGCCCGTGTAAACAAGGCATAGACATAGAGAAACTAAAAGTTTCAAGTCTAGTTTTAGTTTCTCTCAGTTTCTCTGTTTCCAGAGCCTAGACTAGGCCTAGTGGCCTGGACCAGTGATGTGCACCAGTGATGTTATGTGCTGCTATGGCTCGATAGAGCCGGTTATTAAAAAAAACTAGATCGTAGAGGTGGTTCTTTAGTACTTACGCTTACAGATGAACCATAAATAAATTATCATATAAACATGTTATTTATATAAATTTGGTTTTTTTGCACAGGGGGGGAGGGTTATGCGAGCCGGTTTTTAGAATTTCCGCAGCACATTACTGGCCTAGAGGCCTAGACCCCTACCTAGATCCTAGACAATAGTCCCTAGTGCCTAGTGAATTTTAGCGATTTTTGTCAGCTCTCTATGCAGTAATATATAGTCCATGTCTCTATGTCTGCCAGTGTCAGTCATAGATCATATATAGTGTCAGTCAATTAATGAATCAATTGGAATCAACGCATAAACGCCTGTTGCA
>JARJDX010029290.1:0-10787 GCA_030264735.1 Gymnusa sp. GC000175 | reverse complement strand
TTACTGTTTGAAAAAAAGTATAATTTGCTGTGTGTAATTTTGTATAAACAAAACCCCCCACCCACCCTTACAAGTGTGTATTACTTGCTGTTTGAAAAAAAAGTATTAATTGCTGTATGTTTTTTGTATAGACCACCCACCCACCCTTATAAGTATAAAATAATTACTGCTTGAAAAAAAGTATTAATTGCAGTGTGTAATTTTGTATAAACAAACCCCCTACCCATCTTTATAAGTGTGTATCACTTGCTGTTTGAAAAAATAGTATTAGTTCCTGTATTTTTTTTGTATAGAACCCCCAACCAACCTTATAAGTGTGTATTACTTGCTGTTCGAAAAAAAAGTAATAATTGCTGTATGTTTTTATGTATAGAACCCCCACCCACCCTTATAAGTGTGTATTACTTGCTTTTCGAAAAAAAAGTATTAATTGCTCTATATTTTTTTGTATAGACCCCAAACCCACCCTTATAAGTGTGTATTACTTGCTGTTCGAAACAAAAGTAATAATTGTTGTATGTTTTTTTGTAGAGACCCCCACCCGCCCTTAAAGGTGTGTATTTTTTATCTTGATATTTTCGCAAATTTTTTCATCAAGGTCACATTTTTTAGTTATTTCTCTAACTCGAATTTTTTATGACTTGAATTTTTTTAGTGAACTATAGTGATTTGACTTAGGGAAGTTCCACTGTAATCCGCAGGTATCTGTTGACCACAGATTTAGAATCACTGGTATGTAGTAGATGAAAAAATAATTGTCCGATTCTCTACATAACGCAATACATGATTTTTTAAAATTCTTTGAACTCCGTGTTCTCAATAATTTTCCACAATATTTTCAGTATGCAACAAAAAAAAATCATTTTAAATCATGGCCTACTCTTCGATTCTTGTAAGTAAATGAAGACCGCCCCCTCGGCTGCACTTGTTGTTCTGTTGGAATTTCTGACTATTGCAATTATAAATAATGATCGATTCCGTACGTTATGTAATAACGGGGATGGGAAGACGGGTAGAGCGTTGTGGCCGGAGGCTAACGAAATAAAGTAATAAATATATCGATCAAAGGCCATCGAATCTTGTTTAATGCTTCGGAGGCCCGCCATAAATAAACCCGAAACTCGACGGCTTGAAATGAATATGCGCGTACGGAATTAATTAAAAAAATATTATTAATTTGTTTCCAGGCGCTGTTGTTTGGCGTGTACTGTTGCTTAAAACTTCTTTGCACGAAATGTCGAGACGTTTACAGAGAGCTTAGCTTGAACGTGATGCCTTGATAAATCAGTGAAAATATCCCACATGTTAATGGTAGGAATGCGCCTTTTAACCACAATTATATGCCAAAGAAAAAAATAAATAAAAAAGTGCAGTATGTACATAATCAAAATGAACTGCATACCTTCAAGGTGTAAAGTTATGAAAAAAAAATTTACTCCAATAAAAGGTACCCAAAAATGTTGGTACCATTTACTGGATGCAATTTTTTTTGGTATCATTTTTTGGTACCAACATTTATTGGTTCCAAAATTTTGGTACCAAGTACATGATACACATTTGTGGATTTATTTTAAAGTACACACCAACTACAATTGCTAAAGAAAAATATTAATGAAAAAATATTAATGAGAAAAGAAACTACAATTACATGCTGAAAAAAATATGAATGAAAAAGGGGGAATACATAGTGATAATGAACTGGATATCTTCAAGGTGTAAAATTATAAAGAAATAATATTTTTGTGTCAATAAAAGGTACCCAAAAATGTTAATACCATTTATTTGATGAAATATCGTTTGGTACCATACTTTTAGGGTACCAAAATTATAGAGAAATAATATTTTTGCTTCAATAAAAGGTACCCAAAAATGTTGGTATCATTTACTTGATACAATTTTATTGTACCATTTTTGGGTACCAACATTTTTTGGTACTTACATTTTTGGGTACCAATATTTTTTGGTACAAAAATTTGGTACGAAGTAAGTGGTAAACATTTATTAATTCAATTTGGAACACAAACCAATTTTAATTAATAATAATTGCACTAATAGTTTTAAGCGTAAATTTTGCTCAAAATTTTGAAAATTTTTCCAAATAATATCATTCAATAGCATATTAGTTTTAAAAATGTTAAATGATTTTAATTTTATAATAAGGGAAAAATAATTTTCAACGTATTATGATGTCAATTTCCCCACAAGGTAAAGTATGTCATAGTCTGTCTCCAATTAGGATCACAGATCCAAACCTACTCTTATTTGTGATGAATGGTAATTGTCTTAGTGGAGTAGCCCTTGCGTGTCGGATCTAGTTGTATCCGAGATAAAATTTTTTGATAAATAGCATTGGTGACAGGAAAAAATGTCCATAATCATGTGATATTTTTCATGTGGAGAGAACCACACGGGAGTCAAAATAAAAAAATCGTGTAGGCCCAAGTTATAAATGTGTGGCCACCCTAAAATTTACCTATGAGAGATAATAACTTAATACTAGTGTTGGGCGATCGGAATGTATCGTAATGACACCAATCAGTCTTGATTGTGGATCGATTACGATGCGACCGTAAGTCGGAGGCAGAAACGAGAACGAAAAAAAAAAGAACGTAATGTATACAAGCAGCCCGTATTCTGAAAGGACGTGTAGCGATGTCTCGGTAATTTAGGCGATATTAAACAGTAGCTGCATGTTATCTGTGCGAGCACCTGTTGATTAGTATTCTGTGGAAGAACTTGCAGCGGCTCCTGGGAGTGGCCCTCTCAGACTAAACCAACTCACCACAAGAAAACGCACTCTATAAAAAACAACAACGACCATTATAAAAATTCACCATGATGAAAACAAATGAAAAATTTCAAAAAAAAACAAACGAATTAGAGGGCACCCACTGAATTTTCAAAAAATTAAACACTGGGTTCCACTTTAATTGTAAAATCATCCAGAAAATTGCATCTAATTAATTCTTAATTTTCACGCAATATTTTTATACGCCAGAAATGTTCTTCTTCTTTCTTCACTTTCTCGGATTGAAATAGTTTCATGTTCTTTTAAGTTGGTTAAGTGCTGCAACAATTCAATCGCGCGGAGCGAAGAGATGTGTAACAGAGACACATTGCATCGGCGGACAGATTAACTGGAGACATTAGCATAGTGTGTAACACGGTAGCGACCCGATACGACGACTTCAACCTGTTTACATGCGACTTCTGGACGACGAAAGGAAATCTGCTCTGCACAATCTCACCGCAGACAAAAAAATTAAAAAAAATAATACTACACACCTCACAATTAAAAACTTCAACACTACAACTAAACGCCCTTCAATTATTTCTGAGTTAAATAAATTTCTCGCTTTAATAAACTCAGACTTAAATAAATTTATGGCGTAATAAAATCATTAATTACAAAATATAAATTAAGAAACAAGATTAAGCGCGCATCACTTGTTTTTTTCAGTAAAATTCAATAATTATAGAAAGCAGAAAATTTTCTTTATTTTGATGTGAAACACGATCGACCTCTTTATCCATGCTCAATAAGAAGAATCTTTATAAAATTTAATTTGCAAAGCAGTTTTCAATGTTTTTAAAATCTCGGCAATCAAAATCCCGAATGTTAAAATCTCGACAATAAAAATCCCGACAGCTAAAACCCCGACATTCAAAATTCCAACAATCAAAAATCTCGAAAGGTTAAAATCTCGATAATAAATATCCCGACAGCTAAAACCCCGACATTCAAAATCCCGACAATCAAAATCTCGAAAGGTTAAAATCCCAACAGGTAAAAACTCCGACAGGAC
Organism: Gymnusa sp. GC000175; assembly: GCA_030264735.1. NCBI lineage: Eukaryota > Metazoa > Arthropoda > Insecta > Coleoptera > Staphylinidae > Gymnusa > Gymnusa sp. GC000175. The sequence goes on along the minus strand of JARJDX010029290.1, from coordinate 6,981 downwards.
AAAATCCGGAAAATCAAACCTTTCTGGATTTTGATTGTCGGGATTTTAACCGTCAGGATTTTAATTGTCGAGATTTTGACCCAGGCCCATTAAAAACAGCGTTTTTAATAATATTTCAATAATATCATGCCCATTCTTCGGAAATATGACAAATTAATAATAAAGTGGCTCAATAGTAAAGCACTAAGTTTTGGTACACAGATCCTCTGTTCGATCCCCCGGAAGTGGGTTGATATTTGTCATCGGAAAAAAATTAATGACATCCTAGAAATGCAGGGTCGACTCTTTTAATATAGAGTCTAGACTAGAGTAAAAAGCTCTAACACACACATACACCACAACTAACATGACAGAGGGACCTCGCGGTCGATAGCCAGTTACGCATCAAATCCTAACAAATACAATATCCATAACTATAATAAAATTTTACTTTTTAAGAACTTATCGTTGTTTGATGCTAAGCAATATTGTAAGTGAAATTATTGCCAATATATATTTTAACAAAAAATTGTAAAATTCGTAAATGAAAGTCGTGTGGTGACCACACATTTGTTTTTTAACTTATACAACTCTTTTTTTTTGTATTTATAGTATGGGTCGCTCAGCAGCACTTTCTTCAGCCACTTTTATTAATTTAGAAATAATTGCACAATACAGAACGTCCATGCTTTTCCACCGGGATTCGAACCCAGGACTCTGGCATTACTAACCCAAACACATACTCTTTCTCAGTTTGACATTGTGACAGGTGCTTTTATTTAACTTTGTTTAAGTCAGTAACTATTGATATAGCCATTTTATGTACAAATTTCAAATAAATAATAATGAAAAATAAAAAAAAACAGATTAAGCTCCGAATTAGTTTTTACCTAGAAGGCAACAAATTTACTAATAATTTATTGTCTTTTTTTAAAATGAGCTTTACAAAATAAAAAATTAAATTTTTTTATCTAGTTGGCCATGATTTTTTCGTTTTTCCTCAATACCTTCTTATTTAGCAGATATGTATACATGGTGTCTTATATCAAATTAAAGAAAATTTTCTGCTTTTTCGAATTATGTTTTTGATTTTTTGCACAAAATTAAACAAAACGCGTTAAAAGGCTTTTTTATTTATGCAACTTTTTCTGAATGTTGCATTGTGACAGATGGATTTTTTTAATTAGAATTAATTGGAAACACAGAAAATAAAAACAATTGAAAATTTATTACTGAGTAGACCTTACATACAAAAAATTCATTTATACAGGGTGGATACAATCAATCAAATCCCGATTGTAATAAATTTTACCTCGGCGTATTATAGTAGTAGATTGATACGTGGTGCTTAATTTAGGAAGAATAAAACATTTTACAAACCAAATCTTACATGCTTTACAATCATTGAAAAATCTAAATTTCAGGAAATTTATAAAATAAAATAAAATCATACCCACCTTAAATTTAAAAAGCTTTTTTGCAAAATTCTACGTTAAAAATACACATCTAAACACGTGATATCACTTATGATAATAGCGAAGAAAAAGATCTTTACCCGGCACGTGAACGAATTTATGGACACGAATTTGATACGTAAAAAATTATATTATAAATTCATATTTCCTACATATATACATACACATTCATGCACATTTTTTAATAATGTGGGTCAATTCTTGTTCGGGGGAACTCAAAACATGTATTTTCGTCAAAAACCGCGAAAACGAAAAATAGCACCATTTAATGCATTTTTATAATCAAAATTTTGCAACATATAAAACTTTTTGTATAGCACTTTGGGCTTTCACAAAAAATCATTTTTATCTATTGCTATCGTGTATTGCTTTTTGTTTTTCTGGGAATGGACCGGATGAAGATCAATCGGGGACTTGGTACATGCAGCCAAAAAGAAAATCAAATGTGACGATATAAGTTAGCCCAACTTGATAAAATATGCCTATCCAGCAGTGGATAGCAATAGAAGAAGAAGAAGACCATTAAAAAAGGTATAAAATTTTCTTCTATATCAGTAGTTCTCAAACCTTTTAAAGACAAAAAGACATCACAAATGCATTGTAAATTCGCGGCACCCCAGTGTCGTGAGCAAATAATATAATTCATCGTGGTGCGTGAGGAAGGACAATAAAGGTGTTTAAAAAAAAATAGTTCACTATGATTGAAGGACATTTGAACATGCATTCGCATATGCTGAAATCGAGATTTTTGCGAATGTTTTCGACGCCCCTTATTCAAAAAAAGTTGTTTTCGAAGTGGTAACTGTTTGTGTGTTTGCTTTGGCTTTATAATTACCTTGACTTGATTCGTGATTAACTTTCTTCTTTTTCCATGGCAAAATGTGATTTGTTTAATACACACTTTACAATTTGCGTTACATGAAATACTATTTTACTTGAAATTTTTGTTATAAAGGTGCATACTTTTGATACATATTTGCATGCAGAATAACGAAACCTATACAAATAAAATTAAAAAAATAGGGGTTGCCATTGAAAATTAAACAAATGACTATCGCTACGCGCAAATGGTTAATATTATAAACAATTGCTTGCCGTGGAAATGTAAAAGAGTAAGTACCATTTAATTTCAATCTTTGATTTAATTGGTTAAAAAATAAACGTTGGCCGGCTTTTGGTATTCACCCTGTATATCGGCAAAAATTTACCATTGGAATTATTGTCAACATGCATATTTTAACAAATGAAGTTCCATAGACATACTGCCAATGTAATTAGCTGATAATTGAAATATAGTTATGTTACTATTAAAAAAGTAACGGAAAAGTATAAAATTCGTAAATGAAAGTCGTGTGGTGACGACACCTCTATTTTTTTTAATTATCTCTAAAAAATTGCATGAAATTTTATTTTTTTTACATGTCATGTAAAATTAGACATCGCGATCCCCCATAAGCAGCAATCTAAGATGGCGCGGTACCCACTTTGAGAACCATTATTTTACACAAATAAAAAAAAACTGTAAACTTAATAAAACTATCATTTAATAAATAAAATTATTAAAATACCATTTATTAATGTAAATTTTCTTAATTTAAGTCGAGTAGTTTTATTTGTTGTCACCAACGTTTCGCTCTACATTACAGGGTACATTATTAAGCCTTTAGAATCCGATGAAAGAATGCATTTTAAATTAAAATTTATTTACATTTTTTCAATGGTACGTTTGGTTATGTCAAAAAATTGATAATAAACTTCTGCGATCGTGTGTTGTTTTTTATGCAATAACTATATAAATATTAAGGCTGAAATAAAATTTCAAGAACAAATTTGTAGATAATTTTCAGACGCTTTTACAAAGTTAGTAAAAGTATCAAATTTTCATTTTGATGTATGAAAAACCATATGTAGCATAAAACGTTCTTAGTGTTAATAAAAAAATTAAAACTTTATAGCACTTAATAAAAATGTAAATTTAAATAAATCACGTTATTAACTTATTAATTCATTTAAATATTATTACACATCAACTGGCTATTAATTATATTATAATATCCTTAGTCGTTATTAATAATTTTATTACATCTCGACTTATTATTAATATAATATTGTAAGTCATTAATAATTTTATTGTATAAACATTATGTAAATGAAAAAAATGTTGTAAAAAGTCGTGAGCGTCTCGTGCGTTTGTTTATTGTTAAATTGTTGTTGTCATTTATGAAGGAAGAAATAAGAAAAAAAAATTGAAAAATTAGAAATGGCCCGCGGTCGCGTTCGTCAACTGTCCAGACATAAAAACTGATGGCTTCCTTATTAAGCGCTTAAAATTTCCTCTAATTTGATGTATAACAAGATACACCTGCCAGCAAATCTTTCAGGTTATTTGGAGAAATGCAAAATATCATGGCTAACTAGATGAGAGGATGTGGGCGATTTTTATTTGGAGATATCTCAGAAAGTAAAATATTTATTAAAAAATTGTTCTTATGTTTATGTTTTGTATAAATTTTGCGTGAAATAAAAATGGTCCTTCGAGCATGATTTAAAATATTATGTCTAAATTTTGAATAATTCTTTTTTCTATAGTGTGAATTGTAAGAGAATGATCTAGGTCATCAATAATTTACTCCTATAAATATCTACATGAAATTATTCTCATCTGGTGACGTATATCCATTCTTTAATGGATCAAACTATAACCATGTATAGCTTTAAATATGCAATTATTTTGAGTTTAATTTTATAATTATACTTAATATGATTAAGCACAAAGTTTAAAACGTACTTTTAAAAAGCACACATTTCTGTGACAAAAATTAACTAAGTTATTCGAAAACATAAAAATATCACAGCACACTGCGATAAAAATAATTTTGCTTTGAGCTAATTGAAATATTAAGGTTATAAAAACGGAAATTTTAATGATTAATTTTTCAATTGAATAAAATTATATCCAAAAAAATTTTTAAAACAAATGAATGTTAAATTTTTATACACGAGTCATGAACTCATCTAGACTAGAATAAATTATTTTTGAATGAGTTTTTCTTAGTTGTATTGAGAGGTATTTAAGTCGAGCTTTCATCTTAATCAGTGGAGCACTAACGAGCTCTTCAGCACGCAAAGCGGATGTCCGAGGAGAGAACCTATCTCCATCTCAGCGGCGATACATCCAGAAGATAATGATTAATTATAAAAAGAGGTGCGGAGATCCAGATGCTTAATGGATGGGAAGAAGCCATTAAAAAAAAATTTAGATGAAGAAATTAAAGAAACAAAAACGTTTCAATTTGAAATTTTTGGTAAAAAGGTTTTTCTGTTATTTAGGTACCTGGAGGTGCTAATTATCGGATCCATAAATTTTTGTAAACGCCGGATGCTGGTAATAAAATGATTTTCGGTAGTACATTTTTATCTCGTGTCAATTAACACTCGGGTCATTTTTACTGCCTAATTCGATCGCGCTAATTATCAGCATTCCAGTTGAGGGTCGAAATTTAAGGGTCGTAAAATGATTTTATTTTTCGATTGAGTTAGGTGTGTATCGTAGATGCCATGAATCGTCATTACAGGAGGACACGCCCGGTTTGATAAGATCGTTAATGCGATCGCAATCACACCTAGAGCTACCCCCGTTAATGGGCGCCATTACTCTACGCCTTAATCAACCCGTTGACACTGCATGTGGCCGGTCTGCAAGAGTCCAGTAGCCGATCGTGTCTCGGTGTAGCGTCTTAATGAGGCCGGGACGCGTGCACATATATCAGAGACAGGACGATATCGGCGCAGATAACAACGTACGTTAATTAGTAAACTGTATCCCGCAGCCCCCCAGCACCTGGGTGTTAATTAGTCCACCATGCGTCATTAAGCGACTCGTTACACTCATAACACACGAAAAAATTTATTGAGATGCGCGGATGCACCGACTAGAGCTAAATTAAGATCGTCGATTTCCACGCTGATAACGACGCCGTGCTCGCACGTAGCCTAACGTGTGGGAACGGTAATTGAAAACTTTGCAGAAAAATCTCCGAGGAGATCTTATCACCTTGAAACGTCTAATGATGGAAAAGACTAAACGCTCGCTCTCCTTTTATTTTTATATTACTACTTCACATAACATAAAACAAATTATTACATTTTCTTTCATTTTAATGAAGGTTGGCCATCATCCTTACAATTTGTAAAATTCATTTTCAAAATTTAAAGTTCTAAATAATATATACCAAAAATTTTGAAATTCGTTTCAGTTATAAATAAAAATAATTTAAATAGGATGTCAACATATACAGTGGAACTTCCATAACTCGAACTTCGATAAGTCAAATTTTTCTATATCTCAATTTTTTTCGCAAATTTTTGCATCAAGATCCATTTTGTAGTTATTTCTGTAACTCAAATTTTCTATAACTCGAATTTTTTTGTAAATTATGATGATTCGACTTAGGGGAGTTCGAATGCATTTTTAAGAGCGTTTTTAGGATTTCATTAATTTTTGAAAAACATCAAAATTTTTGAAGTGTGGAGCGTCAATATTTTTTAATAATTTCATTTAAAAAAAAAATTTCAATTAATTCCTGAGATAAAGTTTAGTTTTTTAAATTTGGTCCTTCGAGCATGATTCTAGATTTAAAAGCAATAACGTTGTATTAAAGTTAAAATTAAGTTTGATTAAAATCCAATTTTTAATCTTTTATAAAATGAAAAATTATAACACATTTACGCCATATTTTTAATATGGTCCTTTGAGCACGATTTAAGCTTTAAAAATGTCAACTTTATAAATATTTATATTTGAAATGTAACAACTAAAAGTAATTAACTGAGAGAGTACAAATATATAAATTAATTTGCTAGAAATGAACTTTTACTTTCATTTACAAAGTAAATTAAAGTATGTATAGTAATCGCGACAATTTTCAAAATCGAGATTTTTGCGAAAATATCCGTTTTCGACCTTCCTCATTCAGAAAAAGTTGATTTCAAAGTGGTGTCTGTCTGTCTGCGTGTCTGTGTGTCTGTCTGTGTCCTCACTACAACCCAGACGGCTAAACAGATCGTCCTGAAAATTCATATTTAAGCTTTTAACAAAAATTGGGAGTTCCCAGTGACTTTTGGCTAAAATCCAAAAATAGGAAGTGGTAGTTTATTGGTGAGGTTTTTAGGTTTTTTGCAAATATTTCAAAATCTATTGAGTTTATAAAAAAAACAGTACAAAAGTGTGTAAAAATAAATTTTACATAAATTTTGTTTTTATCATTTTTTCAGTTAACCCAAAAAACATCTCAAATTAGTAAATGAAAGTCGTGTGGTGACCACACCTCAATTTTTTCTTGTAGTTTCAATAAAATTTTATAGTTTACTTCATGGGCGTTGCCCAGGGCTGGACTGGAAACACATTTACGCCCGGGAAATATCGGTGACGTAGGCCCACTATATTAAATTTAAAAATAATAAAAATTTGAAAACTTTGAAGTAAAAATTGTAAAAATTTAAAGAAAGAAGTAAAAATTGTTAAAAT
>JARJDX010029252.1:0-11970 GCA_030264735.1 Gymnusa sp. GC000175 | reverse complement strand
CTATTCTATAGAATATGTTTGGCAACATCGCGGGATTGTGTAATTTAACCACAATTATCTGTCAGTATCATTGTCAATGTCAGTGTAATGCTTAAGTTTTCATAGCAAATACATTAAAAATTTTAAATTTAGCGCCATTTTTGTTTACCATACAAATGGCGGCCGTTTAGTTACTTGCTTCACCGCTGTCAATACGCAAAATATGTAAGTTAGCAATCCAGTGTATGTATGTATAACATACTTGTTTTTTTTTCCAAATATTTCAAAAACTATCAAGCTATGGAAAAAACACAAGAGCTCAAAAGTGATTAGAATTAAATTTGCAAAAATATTTGTTATCATTTTTTCAAAATTTACCATTTTAAAAACTTATCCTAAGAAACCTTTTATTGAATTTATGCCCATTAAGTAGGAGGGGTATTCTGTCATTAAAATCAGCTGAAAATTAATGAAATAAGTTATGACGGATGTCAGTATCAGAGTTATTGCCAACATACATTTTACAATAAAATAAGGTTGCAGAGACATACAGCCAACGTAATTGGCTGATAATAAAAAAAAATATAGATACATACATGAATATAAATTATTAGGACTTAAAAATATTTTAAGTATTACTGGGAATTTGTTCGTAACTTTAAAAAAAAATTGCTGCGTGAATGTGACTTGGAAGGCAAATATATAGGGTTTACTTCAATGAAACTACAAGGGGTAGTCTTAATTCCTTATTCAGATGACGGAAAGGTCCTAGATTTGAATCGCAGATTTAACCTGCAAATGTACGACTGAACCAGAACCAAACGTCATTTCCTTTGATGTTTTTTGATTAAGTTGGTGTAATTGAAACTATGGTCGGGTATCTCTCTAAATGCGCAATCTGTATGCAAGAAGTGTTTTCTCTTATCTGCAAACACACAATCTACCACTAAGAGAAGGCGAGAACCAACAGCAAAAACTTAATTTTATATCAGTCCATAGCTTATTACATTCTTTTATATGCTTTACATATTTTTTACTTATTATACATATTTTAAATTATTATAAAAATCCACGCTTCTATATAATTCTTTTTTTACAGAGAGAAACTTAAACGAATGAGGAAAATTGTATGTAAAATGAAGAAGTAAAATTAAATTAATTAATTGTTTAATTATTCAATAAATGTTTATTAAAATAAAATTAAATATTTACAAATAAAAAATATATTAATAATTGTATAATATACATCCCATGGAAATATTGTGTACATTTAAATAGTTTAATTAAATATATTCATGAAATTACAACCAGCAATTACATGCCCTCAACATGTGTAACATTCATGTCATATCTAATGTTACAAAATGATACAAAAAGTCAACGTTTTTAAATTGCAATTACAAACAGACACTGTGCAATAATACCATCATAAATGTGTGCACGAAAATTCGTATAATTACATCACCAAATTTATCCAGGGTCAGGTTAAAATTAATTTTAAAATCACTGAATAAAATTTGCTCTAATTGCATTATCTCGCACGAGTGGATTTTTAATAATTTCAATTTCTTTTTTTTACGCAATTTATTTGATAAAACTTGAGGTAATTAGTAAAACGAAATGCGCATTAATAATTTTATCTCGCGTTAAATAATAAAGAGAAATATCTTTAAATAAAGTATAAAGTGGTGACCTGCTTGTGCTGATATAATACTTAAATGTTCACTAACTGGTATTGTTTCCTCTCGGGAGCCATGCAAAATAACTTTGGATTGTGAACACATGTAAAGCTAATCTTGCAATCTAAATCTAAAGCGCATTTTGGAAAGAAGTTACAATTATATAAATTAAATTCAAAAGGAACGTATATTAAATCTAAAGGCGATTAAAAATCGTTTCTTGAAGGATATTGAAAATTATATGACTTAAAGGTTACCACATATTAATGTATGAATACCATATAGAAGCTATCGACTCCCATAAAATCTTTGTTACACACGAGTAGCTATTATATTTAATAACACGAGAGCAGCAAGTACTAAAACTTAACTACTTGCATTATCGATGTCGTCTATCTTAGGGAATGCCTAAAACATGGAAGCCCAGACCCGCACATATCTCATAGTCTAATTTCCGGGAGGTCGCTGACTAATAACGGGTCTTTTACATAACTCCGGGACTCGGCCACCCCGAAGCTTCCCATCCAAGACGCTAGACTCCCCAGCTCTACATCATACGTGAACGTATTATCTCATATATGATGATTTTCCATTGTTATTTCACGTTAAGTTGAAAAATATTGCTTTAATAACGGATAGTTATAAATAATTTTTTAACAAGGGTGAATTATTTTATGAATTCTTAATACTTATTTAAATACTTTTTCATTGATCCACTTAAAATAAAGCAAAAAACGTAATCGGAATGTACTATTATACCTAAAATATGTATCATAATTGGATTGAAATTACTTTACTTTAGCTAAAGTTATAAAAGAAACTGTTTTTAAATGTTGCCCTAATAATTTTACTAGAATAATTTTGATATGATCAACAAATGACTTACAAACGTAATAATAGAAGTATTTATGTTTCTTTTCTGATTATTTATTATACAACAAATTTATGAGGAACACGCGAGTGCTAATTGTAATTTTTGTGTTCTATATTATCGCTAATGAGATGTCACAAAATTTTAACCTATGGTATAATATTGTTATGTTGGTATTATAATATATTGTTAACCTGTCATAAAAGTTACTTTAATTTAAAACCCAAAATATTCTATGGTTTACTCTAATGGACTCTTACCGTGATACAATAATTACAGCGAACACCACCTTTTATAAATTAAAAAAAACCCTCTTCGTTTATTTAAACTTTCATTTACTTGAAGATAAATAAGAGGAATGGGAATTCATAATATATGGCCAATTAGTGCAGTGATCCGAAGCTTAGATCCAAGATGACATGAAAATATGCTGTATGTGTGCGCAAAGTCCTGTAAAAATAAGACAACCTTTTGCGTCTTATTTAAATATTGCTTTTTTTTAGTAAAAAAAAGTATTGTGTCAGTTCATACTGCGGTTATTAAAATTACTCTAATTATGTCTCTGGCATTATCCAGTAGTATTTTTATATAATGGATTTCCTTGTAACTCTTCTAGTCGGTTTATATCTGCACCAAAAGCTTTCTTGCTATTTTACTCAGCTTGTAGCGTATTCAGTTTTGACTAGCTTTGTGCGCCTTGTTTTCGTGTATGCGAATCTATAGGTGCAAGGATAGCTTGTCAACTTTTTTCTGCGTCCTGAGCGTTATTAAGAAAAATTTCAAAATAGATTGGAAAAAAATCTTTTATTTTCCAATAAAAAGTGCTCAGAAAATGGTGTCTAATTTTCTTTTGCGTTGTGTCTTTTTTTGTTTAAAAGGCAAAAAAAATCTGCTATAAGATACTCAGTCACCAAACATGATACTGTGGGGTCGGTAGTTACAGGTTTCTTCTCCTGAAATTATCTTTTGGAATAACTTCTAAAAGTCAAAACTAGGGCTATGTTCCTGGCATTGTTTCTTCTTTGTGGTTATTTTTATTTGTTTAATTATACATTTGCACTAGTGTTTCTCCGTCCCCTATGAAGCTTTCTACATTTTACCAAGTTTCTTTATTTCACAACATATCCTAAATGATATTGTTTATTTTGAGGATTAAGTTTAACCAATTTTTTTCATCGTTTCTCCTTGCTTACTTGGGGTCATTCTAAAATGACATAGACTGCCAAGTACACTTTCTTTTTGCAGTTTTAGCAATGAATGTTTTACTTTTTCACATTCTACACAATAGTTTCTAAAGCATTCTTCGGTTACCAAGAACTAGTGCACTTTTTTATTTAACTAATATATTACCAAATAGTTGATGAGGGATAAAATCACCATGTAGCACAAAATTCCTTCCGCTCCAAACTACTTTTTTTCCCAAACTACTTTATTATTGCCTTATACCTACTTTCTGCCCAAAATCACCTTTAAGTTCAAAGCACCTTTCCCTTGAATCTACCTACTGCCCCAAATTTCTTTTTAGCCTAAACCACTTCGTGCCGTCCTAAATGACTGTCTATCCTGATTTACCTCTTAGCCCAAACTACCTACCATTACACCACTATTCTGAAGCCCAAATCAACTCCAGCTGATTCACCCATAAATAATATGAAACTTTACTTCGATAAACCCAATTAAACACTATTATATTTCCGTCAAAAATGACAAATATTTCTTACTTTTCAATTTTATTGGTTGTCAAATGTGACAATGAATATAACAAACTTAAATTAAAATTAACGATTTATTTGTACCTAACGGGCTGATAAATAATATTTATTTATTTAATTAAAGGCCAATTCTACCTTTTTAAAGGTGTAATTAACGATTTATTTGTACCGAACGGGCTGATAAATAATATTTATTTATTTAATCAAAGGCCAATTCTACCTTTTTAAAGGTGTATGGCATAAATAATAATTAATAGAAATTGTCGTTAAAGAGTTTAATTCAAATGACTAGGCATCCAAACCTAACCTTACCTAAAAGAGAGAGAGAGAGAGAGAGAGAGAGAGAGGGAGAGAGAGAGACAATAATCAAATTTTTCTTTTAAGTGGTAAAAGTATTAAGTGGTAAAAGTATTAAATTTAAAAATTTTGCCTTAAAAATATAAAAATAAAAATTTTAAATTGGAGGTAGAATTTGATAAACTTTTTTTATACGGGATGAAAACTTCAAGCACTTTTAATTTTTATTTATTTTGGTAATTTTTCTTTGCAGAATTTTTTGAAAAAATGACATTATTTAATGGGGGTCAATAGGATTTTAGTATTATCTTATTCTACCCTTATATTAATTTTCTTTATAAAACAGTTAGTAACCCCATTTTATTTTTAAAGAAAAGAGTGTGGTTTAATCTCTTCTAGTAATAACTCTAAAAGACTTGTAAGAGCTACGCAACGTAATATGGGGGGAAAAATTATAATTTAAAAAAAAAGTTGGCTGCCCTGATATGAAATTTTATGAAAATATTTCATTTTAATTTATTCTTGTATGATTTCAATTTACGCGCAAATTCAAGAAAATGGTCGGAATTTTAAGCGTACCTAATATTCATCTTATTATTTTTATCACACACGAAGTAAAAATTCGTGGAAAAAAGCGAGGGCATGGGAAAAGGGGAATTAAACGTCGCATGGAATGGCAATACAACTAAAATTAAAAAAGAATTAAAGCAAAAATTGTTTAAAAAATTTCATGTTTTGGTGGAATATATTAACTTTTTTGGGGTTGCAAAAAAAGCACGTCGAAGGTGTGAAGCTATTATTCGATAAACGTAGCTCGTGTCCGTCGAACCATGGTAAAAGAGTTTAAAATAAAATAACGAAAATGGCGTTCAAATGCGCGGTAAATCGCGAAAAAAAATTAAAATTTTAAAAATCATAGCGGTAAACCGGGGACAAAATTCAAAAATGTGTCTTGACCACCTTTTTCTAAATTTCTTTTTTTACCAAATTCTGAAATCGCAACCCAACACGTCATATATTACAAAAGTTATTTCCACATATGTAAACCTAAAACTGTTTTCAAAATGAAAATATACAAATTTCGACCCCCAAATATTAAAAATAATAACTGAAATTTTGGTCCATCGGGTTTTTCATCGACCCCAATCAAACCTCTTTTTTCGCTTTTTGCTAGGTCTGCCTGTGTGTCTCTAAAGTCCAGACGCCTTAGTTTTTAGTTTAAGCTTTTAACAAAAATTGGTAGGCACCAGTGATTTTTGACAATAAATCACTAACTGGAAATGGTAGTTTATTGAATAGGTGTTTCGGTTTTTTAAAAATATTTCAGAAACTACAGTGTTTTTTAATTGACCTTCCCCTTTTGTCAATTATATTTTCCTATTTTTTAAATGACTTTCCTATTTGAAATATAATGTCAATGTGACAGATAGGAAAATTCATTTGAGAAATAGGGAAATATAATTGACAAAAGGGGAACATCAATTAAAAAGCACTGTATCAAGTTTATGGAAAAAACGTAGAAGTAAAAAGTGTGTTTTTTGTTGTTATCATTTTTTTAAAATTTGGCGTTTTAAGAACTCATTCTTGTTCGTTGCTAAGTAACATTTTATTAAAATTATTCCCATCAAGTTCCACAAATATACTGACATTATAAAATGCTAACAATTACACAATGAAATAAGGTTATATCATTTAAAAGTAAAGGATGTTATTTTGGGAGTTATTACCAAGAAACATTAAAAAAAACGAATTTACAGAGACATACTTCTAACCTAATTAGCTGATAAATAATGACATATACTTATACAAAACAATCGAGATTAATTAGTAACCTCACGACCGCGTAGGTAGGCTGTCTAAACGACATTCGATATTTAAATGCTGATAATCCTGTGCAATTACACAGATGTTTGGATATTTCAAACACTGGCGTTCGTAGTACCTGACAGTAAAAGTTTATTTGTGTTTTACCTGTGTACGCGAAAATAATATTGCGATATCTCTCATCATTGATTTTGTTATAAAAAAATATTAGGCCAATAGTTCTCGGCACATCCAGCCAAATTCCAATTATGATCGGGAGTAAATTAATTTCAAGAAAATTGTGCGGATTCTCTGTGGCCCACGTTCTATAGTTTTGACTATTAACATTACCTGACTTGGGGACCACGCTTCATCAGACATAAAAGTTAGATCTAATAGGTTATAATCATTTAAATTTTGCACGAACCATTGGCAATATTGTATATGTTGTTCAAAATCGCATGGATATAGTTTTTGGAAATCGGAAACCTTGTAAAAGTCCATTTTAAGCTTTGGGCTTCTTGAGTGCTTTCTGAAAAGTTCAATAAAAAATACCTTTACAAATATTTAGGCCAAGTACACAAAAGCGCAGACAGTTTTGCGATGGATTTTTATGGACTTTTTCATTCGAGTTTTAATATTTTCTACAACTTTTTTTGTTAAAAGGATCTTCCAATTGACTTTCCTTTAGAAATGCAACGTTTGTTTTCAAACAAGATTTTGTTTATGTTGTACGAAGTTCTCATAATGTACATTTAAATTTGGGAAAGCTTCAGCAAACTGGTCAATGCAAGATTGCAAGAAATTTGGCCATAACCCATCTGTATTTCACATGCTACTTCTAAAATGAGCCCTTAGAATAAAAGCGTCTTGTTTATTTGTAAATGGCATATATAATCTAAAATAAGAAGTTATGTCATTATTTTTAACTGTGAGTAAACATCTCATACACCTTGATGGATACATGGTTTAGAATTTGTTCTTTACAACGTATAAAATTCGTAGGTAAAGCACAAGAGAACTTTTACTATCAGTTATAACGAACGCTAATGATTGAAATATCCAAACCTCAGATTAGTTGCCCAGAATTGCCAACATCAACTTACATTACATTACCTGTAATGTAAGTTGCCAGCATTAAAGGCAGAGAAGAGGCTATGCGCCAGCAGTGGCGTCGTCGTGGAAGTCTGACCACACCAACATCAAATATTTTTTTTGAGCTGCCCACCCACTCGGTCACGTGGTTATTAATCAATCTTGATGGGTCTGTATAATTTTATACATACAGCTTAGTTGATTTGACAGTAATTGACAGTAAAGGCGCGTACCGAAATTATCTGTCAAAGCAAAAGTTTATAAATAAGTGTGATGCGCAGGTCAGTTAACTAACATTACATCGTTTATTGATTTTGTCGGTTATTGGAGTCGTCAAAATGTACCAAGGATCCCACTAGTCCAGTTTATTATTATATAACATTTTAGTCAACTGCTTATTTTATGATAAAATAGTAGACTGTACTGCTAGGTTATATCACATAAAACACGGGTCTGTTGATTAGTCTGCCTCTACATAGTTTACTTTGATTACAAATTAGTTTCATATTAAACGTAAGATTCGCATGTGAGAAAACCCTGGTTCAAATTAAAAAAAAAATTAAAACTTTGGATTTAAAATTTATTTCTGCTGCCGAATGGTTTAAAGTAACCCTAATTAAATTTATTGTATGGTTACACCTTCCCTGCTACTTCTATTAATGACGTAAAAATTATTCTTAGTCTACACAAGACAGTAGGAGCTTTTGTTTAAAAATGGGTTCATATAATAATATAGAGTCAAAGTATCCTACTCTGTTTAAAAAAATATAAGTATTACATAAACACAGTAAATTGATATGACGGGAAATAATCACGACTGTCCATGATACGGGACAGTTGAGCGGAATACTTTAATAGCTTGACACGAGGCAATTAACTGGCATTACAAAGAACCCAAAAAGACAAATTCTAAAAATGTAATGATTACAGAACAATCAGTTGATGACCCATGTCTGTTATGATAAGCGGTTGTTAGCTGTTATTAGTTGCTAGCATATGACAGTTAACTGATATGGCGGTGTCGATTTGTATAGTAAGGTAGAGTTAACTCAAATAAGAGGGAACAGTTGACTAGTAAGATACAGGGCAAGGGCATATCTCTTGAATATTATTCGACTCAAAAATTTCCAAAAATTGTGTAAAATATTAATACAAATAAAGTCAAAATAGAGAGATATTGCAAAGTGAGAAAAAACGGACTTTATTTAAAGAAACTTTTAATAAAGTATCCTGTATTAAAAATTTTCATTATGTTTTAAATAGTGTTTTATAAAAATTAAGGATATATCAACTGCGCATGCGCAAATTAAGGAAAACTTTATTTAAAGATCAGTAAAACAGAGGTTGCAATATCTCTCTAATAATATATAATCTGTAATTAAAGTAAAAGTTTCTTTACTTATCTGACATGTAACTGGGCATTGCACCTTTGAGCTTATTCATCCAATTTAAACACGCTCCGAAATAAGAATATATAAATTATAAGTAAATTAAAATGTTAAAAACGATAATAAAAGACATTTTCTATCTAAATTATATGTAGCAATAACAAATTATTTTTATTGATACCCGAATTCTCCAATCCGCGCGCTCTTCCAAAACGTCTTTCAACTTGCGTTGCATTCCGAAAACCTATTCTATCATGTATGAGGTTTAGAGATCGTAGCATCGTGATAAAGATTTTAGTGTTTCCTTTTACGACGTTCACTTTTTTTATAAAGTATCATAGCTCAAACTTTTGAAATGTTTAAAGCGTTGGTAAAATCACGCGCGCAACACGAAGCATCAACAAATCGGGTTATTTTTCTTGCCGAATCATTTTGTAAAAGTTAAATAATCTCGCGAGAAGTAAAAGCGTAATTTTCATAACCTTGGGGCTGTTAAAAATATGTGTCGTTTAGTTCTACGGGGGTTGTAAGCTTTTGATGGCTTCCACGAATGGTTTCGGAGATGCGATTTTTCAAGTGCGGAATTGCAGGAAAGCAAGACATACTAATGACTGCAATTCAAATGTTCTTTTGACGGCACTGAGCTTGTTCTGGAACTGACAGAGCACATTTTGAGAGTGCGTTTTTGTACTAAGATAAATTTTTTTAGGATTTTTTTGTAATAATTAGATTTAATTTAATACTTTTTTTTTATAAATTTTCTACGTTAATTTAATTAATTTCTACGTAATCTAAATTTCTTTAAAAATTTTATAAAGTCTAAATCATTTCAATAAAATATACATTTATTTAAAAACTTTAAAGCTTTTATGTAATTTCTACAAAATATAACTTTAATTAAAGACTCTAAAGTCTTTAAATTATTTAATAATTATTTTGGTTTAAAATTAAATGGAAATTAATTTTTGTGAAACATAATTTCATCAAAGTGGGGAACAATTTTGTCGCAACAAATTAAATATTCTAAACTTTCCACTTGTAACTTTCTATTACAACTTAATATTTCTAGGCTTTTAATAAATTAGTACAGTCGTGTGCATTTAATATTTATAAAATAATTTCTTCCTAATTTACGCAATCAGTTTCCAATTTTTTTAAAATAAAATATGTAAAAAATTAATACATTTTTTACTTATTTCTTTTTAATTTTTGTTTTTTATGATAAATGAAAAAACAAAGATTTTTTGTTTAAGCTTGGAATTTACCCATAATTCACTCATAAACCTGGAGATTTCACTCATTTTAATGAAAAATATCGGCAAATTCATATAATTGTAGTTGCCAAAATAGCAATTTTGCCATCCATTCGCCAAAAAATTTATTTATTAACTATTAATTTCAATTCTTAATCTTAATAATCTTGAGGATGCTCCATGCGATGGTGAGCAAAAACTTAAACAATAACAAAAATTTCCTAAAACTCAAAAGTGAGACAATTTACAACTTTTATAGTTTTATTTAAGTTTTTTTTAAATATTTATTTTTGTTTTTTTGATGCTCGTTAAAACATAAAATGTATGTTTAAATTATAAAAGTATTTTTCTAACGAGTATACGGTTAAAAATAAAATTTAAATTATCCTAAGAGAAATATATTTTTTTAAAAGTATAATTTTGTAACCCTTTTGATTTAAGCAGACATTAATGAGAACTCTCCATCAGCATACCGAATTACGCAGGTGTAATATGTGTCTAACTGTTGGCGTGAAACCCAAGCATTTTCCCAGTGAAGGACAAACGTTCATTCGCACGCCATTACCGAATCTTAATTAAATATTTTCCGCGAGAAGATATCTCTAAGTGTCACATAAGTATGCAGGAACATCTTATAACAGCGTTGAACATGCTTACAAGATCCGCTTGCCTTTATAACTACTTACCTTTATTTCTTATTAACTGTTCAACACAACGACGACCTGAGTTATTAACTATTTCTTATTTATTACTTCGATCTGGCAAGAAAATTTCCGCAATTCAACCGTAATTCTGCGCATTCTTATATTATTAGATATATTTCTTCGTGCATTTTTCATGTAGAGAAAATGATATATAATCTAGCACACAGTGTATGATGATATCGGAGACATTTCATCACTGGAAAAAAGTATAAAGGAATCCAGCCCTACAATAAGTCGTTAGAGTCATCAGATGAAATTTACTGGAAGGAAACGTATCTAATCGAGTTTCGAGTTGAAATTCTGTATTTTTGTGTTGAGGTATTTGAAAGTGGTCGATGTTGCCATAAGAATTTTCCCCACAGAGCACTCTGTTTTGTGTTTTGAGGTATCAACGGCGAAAAGATCGAAACCAAAACCGTCGATCCAAGTTTCTGCCACGTCCGAGCATAGTCAAGTTGTCCATCACAAAATTGCTTCATGTCAGATACAGAAATTACTACCCATCTTTATTACAATTGCAACTAATTACAGTTTAAAATTACTTCACTTTTTGTTTTATTTTCATTACAAGCGCTTTAAGAAAAAGTTAAATAAAAGTAGTTTAATAAAAGAGAAATATAAACTTTAAAAACTTAAAAATAAATATTAGAAGCTCGATGATTGTTTAAAAAAGTATACTTTTAAATATTTGGGTAATAATAAACAGTTTTAACGCGAGAATCACGTGCCATTTCATTATTAATCTAGTTACAACTGTTATCCACTAAAACATCCTGCGCTCTCTGACTATTTTCCCAGCGTATTAATATCACTATTTTTGTTGTGTCAAAGAAATGAAATTTTATACTACTACGAAGCTATAAATTTTTGCAATTAGTCTCCAAATCTCCGCTTTCTTGGGGTTTGCTTTTGCAAAACCCCTTTTTATTATTAGTGGTGATTCGCACAATTAAATCATAAAAACGAAATAAGGGCTTAAGTTATATATAATATTAATACAAATAATATTAACGTAGTACTACAACTAAAATAAAAATTGTTACACACCACCTTGCAGTTGCCCGGCGCATTCACCAAAGTTTCAGGAATTTTCAGCACGTTTTTATTACTAAATTTATTTAATCAAATAGATTTAATTTAAATAACACATCCACTCGTTTAAAAAGTTTTTTAAAAAATTCCTATTGCA
>JARJDX010029247.1:0-10553 GCA_030264735.1 Gymnusa sp. GC000175 | reverse complement strand
TCAAAATTTAATATCAATTCCGCAAATTGAATTAATTAATAGAAGCTTTGAAATAAATATTGTATCCCTTGTAATAATATTTCCATTTTCTTCATTACTTAGACATAGGTGGTACATTTTGTATTTTGTTGTTGTCAATTAGTCCAACATTTAAAAAGTTTGAGAACCCCTGATGTATATTATTATTTTTTATGTGAATTTTTAAATAAAATTTGCCACTGTCATCACATCGGGCATAAAATTTTCTTTAATTTGAGGTGTAATATGAGTTACTCAAATAAAAATTATTTTCGAGTTAAAAAAATATAAAAATCATAGCCAACTTAATATAAAATATAAATTACAATTGCGATCATCTGTTGAAAAGAAATATAAAGCCTAAGCAAAATTTAGAAAAATTATATATACATACTTATATACTTCGGTAAATTAATCAAATGAAAGAATAAAAATGGAGGTGTGGTCACCACACGACTTTTGTTTACGAATTTAAAACATATCCGATACTTTTAATAAAAACTTGGGTATATTTTATTAATTATTAGCCAACTAGGTTGGCAATATATCTCTGCAACTACATTTTCTTGTGAAACGTGTATTGGCAATGACTTTGATAGTGACATCCGTCTTTTACTTTGTAAATGAAAGTAAAAGTTAAATAAAAAAAACAAAAATTGATTTAAGGAGGTCTCAATTTAATTTTTATTAAAAATATTCTACCAAAAAAAGTAAAAAACAAGTAAAATTTCAAAATAAAATCATTGCATCAAAATTAGAAGGTACTTGTTTTGTATTTATATACGGATTCAAGACCACGTTGTTGGCGGTCTCAAGCCCGGGTTTAGAAGGAGGGAGAAACAGTCCAATAACAAAACTCAATAACACTAAAAACAGAGAGTACACTAATCTATACAGAGGGCTTTTCGCACAAAAAATAGAGATTGCACCTTTTCTCCAATAAGACACTGTAAATACCGCATGGGGCAACATAAACCAAACAGCGGATGAGGCTCTGAACGAAAGAACCACAGGTCACAACAACGAAAAAGCACGGTTTAAACCAATAATGAAACTATAGGCCCAAGAGAAAAAAGAAAGACTACATAACATATAGAGCAAATATGACTCCAAGAAACTACATCAAATACATAGAAATAAGTAACAACAAAGTAAAGGAAATAAAGAAAGAGTACTGGGAGAACTTTAGCAGAGAAATAGAAAGAGACTTGTACGGAACCAAAACCACAACTGAAAAATTAAATAACATTAAACTAGACAAGTGAGCTTGTACACAAACTGGGATGGAATAAAACAATTCTTGGCAGCGGAGATGATATCTGAAATAAAACGGCAAATCTTCAGGCACAGATGAACTTCTGAAAAAACTGTTAAAGTGAGGTGGGAAAGTACCAAGCTGTATAACAAAATATCAAAAGGCGAAACCACAACAAAGACAAAATAACATCACCATTCCGCTATTTAAGAACGAAAAAACCTCAGAGCTGGCGAACTATCTGGACACATTCATTAAGCTATTTACCCATCTCTTGCAACGACACATTAAACTAGTATGTAACAGAAGGGATTCCGTAAAAACAGATTGACGATCGACGCTGGGTTCGTTGTCCGCCAGATTGCAAGGAAAGCAATAGAATACAATAAAACAGCATACTTATACTTTAATGACTTGCCGAAAACGTTTGACAGAATAAGACTGGGGAACGTGCTGGATGAACTGAAGCACAGGGGAACACATCCAAGGATCAGAGACGCTGTTAGACTGTTCACAGGAAGAATGCTTAGGGGCAAAAGAAGGAGCAACGCAGATGGAAGCATGCGAAACAAAAGATGTGGTGATAGTGATCGATGGAAACGCGCACGAAGAAGTTTCTGGAAGAAGCATGCATCCAGGATGGTAGACCATAGATTGGCAAAAATCGTCACCAAAGATATGGAAGGGCCGCTGGTCGTCAGCCTCGCAGAAGGGGAACACTAATAAGGGGATAAAGCAAGACAACGGCTTTCGAAAAAAAAAGAAGACTTCCATATATTAATAAAAATAAATTGTTAAACTATTTTATTAGTAGTTTCGATTAAATGTTAAATTTAATATATTCAGTATTTTTTGAAAAAATTAATCATGGCCATCAAAAGTGTTAAATTTACCAATTTTGACATATAGCATATAGGGCATATCAATTTATTATACCGGGTGCGGCAAAAGTTTGGAAACGATCAAATATCTCGAGAACTACACAACTTATTGCAAAAAGAAAATATACGTCCAAAATGATTTTCAAAAATCTACTTAACCATACTAAACAGTACCACTCACCACCTCCCCCAAGGGGTGGGGTAGGGGTTACTTTAAAATCTTAAATGGAAACCTACTTTTTTATTGCAGATTCAGATTCTAAGCAAAAAAATAAGTGGGTTTCGTCAAAACATATTTTTTTAATTCGCGATAAATGGCGCTGTAATCTTAAAAAAACAAACATTGCCTAAACCGAAATGTGAAAGTTTAAAAACGTTTGTCACACTAGTAGTTGCAAAATTGTGCTATTGTAATTCGAGATGCAACTTTCGCATAGTGAACGTATGCTTCTGTTCCTCAGTTGTCGCCAATTTTGTTCTGCCACTACGTACCCAATCCTTTACTTGTCCGGTTTCTTCAAAGCGTTTAACAGTCTGTAGACGGTAGATTTGGATAGTGGATCCCGAAGCGGATTCGAAGCATTGAATAAATTGGCCACTTCCTCGTGAGATCGAACACCGTCCCCACATCCTCGCATCATCAATAACGTCATACGTTCACTATCCAAAAGTAGCATCTCGAATTACAATAGCACAATTTTGCAACTACTAGTATTGCATTGTTTGTTTTTTAAGATTACAGCGCCATCTATCGCGAATTAAAAAAAAAAGTTTTGACGAAACCCACTTATTTTTTTGCTTAGAATCTGAATCTGCAATAAAAAAGTAGGTTTCCATCTAAGATTTTAAAGTTATCCTCCACCCCAGCCCTTGGGGAAAGGGGTGGGTGGTACTGTTTAGTATGGTTAAATAGGTTTTTAAAAATATTTTTGGACGTATTTTTTCTTTTTGCGACAAGTTGTGTACTTCTCGAGATATTTGACCGTTTCCAAACTTTTGCCGCTCCCGGTATAACAAGGAAAACTGTAGATGTCACCAAACCGTAGACAAACTTAAATTAAATAGTTTCGAGTTTTTTGAAAAACAAAAATTGTGGCCAACTCGATTAAAAAAGAAATTACCATAATTCTCAAAATAAAAGCAACAGCAAGAAATTTTTCCACTTTCCACTTTTACTTTTCACATTTAATAGCGACTACATTCTAATTTTGGCATAAATTAATTTTCATGGCCTATTCAAAATTTTATAGTTTTTTTTGTTCAATTATAGATTACCCAATTTACTTTCATAACTTAATAATGCCAATTATTGGTGAATCCCTGCAACAATTATTAAGATCTCGTTGACATTTTAATGTAATTAAATAAAAGTAAATGCAAACGTAATTGTACATAAAATATAATAAGTATAAAACAAATTGTTATTTTATTATTCCATTAGCACGCTTGTAAGTTATTTAATAATATTATTATTAAATATTTTTATAGGATAATAAATTAATTTTTCAATACCTTCTTTACGAGATGATCAACTTATTAACTTAATGAGTTTTTGATGCAAATTTTCCAAAATTAAAAAACGATAATTGTGATGATTAAAGTAGTCTTGTTTTTTTTGCAAGGCTCATTATCTTACAGCTCTCTCGCCCGTGAGGTGATTGCACTGACCAGCCGTCATTTTATTTAGAAAAGGCTAAAATCATGTCCAAATATCCAAGTTGATATACAACTTCCGGATTTTTTCCACGCTTCACATTTCGTGAATTGAACCCTAATACACGTGTTTATTTAACACGATGATTTATTTTAAGCCCCTCATTGTTGGATGTGACAACAAAAAAAATTACCTTGATAACTTCTGACATGAAAATATTTAGTAGTGACAATAAAATTTGATCAAAGCACCGGAAAAAGTTGATAAAATAAATTAATAGAATGAATTAATTCAATTTTTCGTTATATTTTTATTTAAATTGAATTATAAATTCACTGGATTTGGTATAAAATTTGCTTTAATTTGATATGCAACATGACATGCTTTTATAAAATAGATTTTGAGTTATTTGGAAAAAACACATAAACCATAGCCAACTTGATAAATAAATAATTTCAATTTGGATCAAAATACACGTGCTTTTAAAATTTTGCTTTGGCCGCAGCACGAAACTGAGTATACGGAAGCTAGAAAAATAATTTCCGATGACCTACAAATCAAAATTAACAAAGTTGAAAGAAATATATTGAAACAAAAACAAATGAATTATCGATTTATTACTTCATGCCAATTTGAATTAATAAGCCCATTGGATGCCAAGCATCTTTAGCAGGCTTTTGTCTTTGATAGACGGCACTTGTTTTGTTTGCATATCCTGTTAATTAATCATCTCCTGTGAAGACGTTAAGTGCTGCTCTTTAAAAGCAACAACAGAGACGATTAGATGTGAACTGACACTTAATGGTTACATTTCATTTTTTCTGCAGTGGTGACAATAAATAAAAAATAAACAATTGCCTGTCACTCCCACGTCACAATTTATGTCATTAAGTAATTTGTGGCATTTTGCGCAAAAATATAGGTAATTTCTGTAAGTTTACAGCATGGAAAATTAAAAAAAAAATGTTTTAGATGATTCACGTTGATTTTTTCCTAAACAACTCAAAAAAATTATATTTTATATACACGTCTTGTTGCATATGAATTTAACGCAAAATTTCTTCTGGATAAAACGAAAACATTAAATTTGTAACAACATTAAATTTAAAAAGAAAACACAATTCATGTCTGCATTTTTAACCACTCGTCATCCATTAAAACGACTAAAAATCCTTAAAAACTACTAAAAATCAACAAAAACCTCTAGAAAACAATTGAATCAATTTTAATAAGATTGTTAGCGATTAGGCAAAATATTTTTTTCTTATCGTTTATTGCGTCTTGGAGCCAATTTTCATTTTTAACTAGAAGGCCATGATATGTATCTTGAAAAGTTTTTCTTATGACGTGTAACATATCAAATTACGACAAATTTTGTGCCGGACATAAAAAAAAAATATTGAATTAAAAGAATATACATATATTATTTTAAGTAAAAATATTAAAGGTCTTCATTTTTTATAAATGATAAAAATTAATTTTCCTTTATTTTTTAATTTTTCTTTTGTGCATTGGTGAATAAAAATTAAAACTTAAAAACCAACCCTAAAGTTGGTAATTTTTATTTTTATAAAGTTGGCAATGATTTTTTAATTTTTCTTAAATAACTCGTGTATATCGTGTTATTCATTCAATTAAAACAAATTTCATGCTCAATATTATATAAAAATCAAATTTCAATTTTAACTCAATTCAGGGAAATACATTCGAAAATTTGTTAAAAACACGTAAAACATTTTTTTTTGCATGAAAATAAAATTTATTAAGAGCGTTGGTTTAAAAACATATTAGAAATGTCAATTTGACGTTTTAGCTTGGGTTTGCGAAATGAACATAACCTCACTTTTTGCGCACGTCGTCGAAATTGAATCAAAATTTATCGCTCCTATATGCCGCATTGCGGACGTATAAATTTAATTCGTGCTTTACCTCCGAACTACCTTAAATACAAAAGGACACTTTGACTTAATTTATAAACTGTTAAACTTTATAATGCTCTTTTACAAGTTAAAAATGTAAAATTAAAAAGAAAAGAAAACCTAAAACAAATTCTTAGAGCAAGTTTTTATTTCATTTTTATATATTAATTAATTTTTATCCTATAAATTTTATTGACACATCCAGCAATTGTTTTAATAAGCAAGAATGTTTTAATTGTGTGACTGAGAATTTTTGTTCGTTTTAATCGCACGCGCTAAATTTGTTTTTGTTTTGTTTTCGGCGTTCATTTCATTTGTGAAAATTATTAAATCGAGTTACAATGTCCGTCATTAATTTCACATTCAAATCGTGCTCTCCTGCCACATATGAAGGTAAATCCTGATGAATAAACCACACAATTTCGAACATAACACACTCCTTTCTCTCGATTTAAAAAATAATTAAATTCACGCATCACCACAAACAAAATCAAATTAAAAAACAAAAATGTGTATTTCATTTTTTAAATTCAATTGATGTGGTTAATATAAGAAATATTAAGGTGCGAAATGAATTGAAAACAAGTCGTGCTTTTGTTATAATTTGTCTTTCATTTTAAGGTTGTGATAATTTTTATTAAATAAGGTATAACATTTGCTTTAATTTGAGGTGTAACAAGACTTATTTGCGAATGTTAGTTAATGAGTTATTTAAGAAAAACGAAAAAATTATAGCCAACTTAATAAAAATTCAAAATGACACCGCTGCATAATCAAACGCATTTTTAAAATTTTTCCTCAAATAGGTTTTTTCCGAAGGGTTTATGTACTTAAAAATAAACATTTTTTGTAAATTTAGCAAAGCCACAGTGTGCTTCTGTTTTAGTTTTTATGCCATTTTAAAGTTATGATGATTTTAATAAATTTTATTAATTCGGCAAAAAAATTGCTTTCATTTGATGGGTAACATGGCGTACTTACGATTATTACTTTTTGAGTTATTCAAGAAAAACTAAAAAATCATGGCCAACTTGATAAAAATTCAAACTGACATAACTTCACAATCAAGCGCGTTTTTAAAATTTTTCCTCCGCCATGATTCTACGGAATGTTCAAATTACTTAAAAAATTACATTTTTACAAAAACAAAAATTTAAAATAAACTTGCATGGCATGTCTGGTATCTGGAATGTCTCTGTTGCTGGGCAAGGCATCGCTGGCTTCTTGATTGAAACGGTTGCGAACATAAGGATCTTCTCCCGCTCGCAAACCGCTGCCGGCGACGTACGCCGCCTCATCGAAATAATTCCACGACAAACGACCGTCCGTTGTTTGGATACTTTGCAACGCCAACGCCATTCCCAATCCAGGAGCTGAATCATCCCTGTAGCTCTCTTGTTTCAAATCATCTTTTAATCTCAACGCCCTATTTACAATCTGCAAAAAAACAAAACAATTAAAAAACACATAAACGCCACTAATTGCTTAAAATTTTTAAAATCATCCATTTGTTTAAAAAGTAGGTAAATCGGTGGTTGGTACATGGGAGTAGAAATCGTAGATGTATAATACTTTCATGGATGAAGCAATCAGAGAGTGGTTTGGATAAAAAGATGCTAACGATAAAACCTTATCAAATTGGCCTCTTACTTTTGTGTTAAATGTGTTATCTAAGTCAGAGGTATAGAAGTTGGTAATAAAAATTAAATTGTAGGTTATGGCAATATACAGTGGAACTCCAATATTCGTCTACGCAAATATTCTAAATTCTTCGTTTTTTAAACCGATTTTAGTTACGTAATTGCTATGGGGAAAATTCGTTCTACTTATATTTATCCTTCCTCAGTAACAGATTAATGCCGAATATAGGAGTTCCACTGTACTTTTAAATTTCTATATAAGTAATATACACCTTGAATGTAAATTAAATTAGTAATGTGATATGCATTTGAGGTTATGTAAATGTCAGTTGGTTTAATTACTTAAAACAGCGAGAAATTAAACAACTGAACGGTTGGTTAGCTGTCAAATAACATGTTATTTGCAGTTGTTTGGTCGTTAAAAATGCTGTTAATGAGTTTTTTCTTAATTACTGTTTTGTACTAATTAGTGCGAAACTAACGATTTATGTTAATAACAAATGCTATCGGTTTTAATATTTTTTTTAAACACAAAAACGGAAAATAAAATGTTGGTCAAAAACTGAAATGTAAACAGAGAAATGAGGAGGTGAAGAAATACAAAAAGTAAAAGTAACTGAGTAATTTGAATTTTCCATATAATCATAGCGAAAAAAGAATTTTGAAACTGCGTTTAGCTTTGCTGTTATTTTAATTTAAATTTTGTTCAAGTAGGCTATGATTTTTAGATTTTTTTGAATAAATCTTAAAATAATGATCGGATATATGCCTTGTTACATATCAAATTAAAGCAAATTTTGGGCCTGATTTATTAAAATAAAATTAAAAATGATCTATGAACAAAACTAACAGAGAAGTAACGAATTGTTTATTTAATTTTTAAACCTTTTACTTTTCCGCAAAGGGAAAGTATAGAAATTTATGTATACATAACAAAAAACTGATTAAATTAATTTTGCGTTACATTTACACACAAGGCGCCTATTTTTCACATTTTTTTTTAAATAGAAAATCGTTTATCAACTTAAATAAATTAAATAAAATAAACAGCGCGCGCGCCAGCTGCGCTCCTTTTTTTAATTAGTGCCATGTTCGAAATCGTGGGTGTTTTCAGGAGCTCGTTAATTACAGGTAATTAGCCGCGGTTGAAGAAAGTAGATTTTTTTATTGGCCCCAATGCTATAAATTACCCGTATGTTAATCAATGCTAATTTTGCGTGGTTAATAAATTATATATTTTGGAAGTTAAATAATTTATCAAAGATATTTATTTATTGTTTTAAGAATTTTCTACTCACAGCACGTAACAAGCAGCAATTAAAATAATAAAAGCTCAGAAAAAAAAAATTGTTAGGACACACTTCTCAATTAAAAGGATATTTTTTAATGATGCTTCTCCAGGCAACAATATTATAATTCGAGGCAAACGTAAGCGGAGGGAAAAGCAATGTGTTATAAAGTATAAGCAGTAGCCTTTAGCTGCCTCAGTCTTTGCTTTTCCAAGACCGCTATGCATGCCATTTTTTGGTGACTTTGTTTCTACAGAACATGGCGGATCTGAAGGAGTAAACCTTGCTAAAAAATTGTCCAAAATATAAAGAGAAAATGAAA
Organism: Gymnusa sp. GC000175; assembly: GCA_030264735.1. Taxonomy (NCBI): domain Eukaryota; kingdom Metazoa; phylum Arthropoda; class Insecta; order Coleoptera; family Staphylinidae; genus Gymnusa; species Gymnusa sp. GC000175. The sequence continues at coordinate 1,575 of JARJDX010029247.1, read as the reverse complement.
ATTCAGGAAAGTAAGACCATAGAAAAGTTAACTACTTTGAAGCTAAAAAGAACCACTTTTATAGGATGCAATCTCTTACGCGGTAGTAGCGCAGGAAATCCCGACTGTGGATGTACAGCAGTAAGCTCCGAAAGTTGGGGATCTAGTTAGGCTCCTTACAGAGCTTATAAATATCACCAATGATTTATAGTCTAGGAATCTCCAGGCAAAATCGGCTCGGTGATAAACGCGATCTCTGCGAAAACGCAGGGTTCGCTTCAATAGCAGAGAGAACGTCCTCTCCCATGGCAAAATCCAGCCTCTTCGGTTGGTTTAAAGGTCGGTAACAAGGCAATGCTTCCACCACTGACCCCAATGGAGGATATTGATTTAGACAAAAGAAAATTCTACTATTCAGAAGAGATTTTTTCACTTCGTGGCTACAGTGCCTTTCGCAACGACGTTGTGCTAATGGAACGCGCCAGAGGAGGAGTTTCCATCTTCATCCTGGATGGATCATAGTAAAGTTTTATTGCTTGGTCCTCATCATCCGGGATGGATCCTGGTTAAGTTTTTTTTGCATGGTCCAAAACCCTATCTTAAATGCTATGTCAGTGGTAAGGACAATATTTTAATTTTCATAACCTCAACTAGCAGCACATTATTAAATGCTGTCAATTAAGAGGATATTTTTAAATGCTGCAAATTCTGAGGTCAAACTTTTAATTACCTTAACCAAAATTGAGAGAACATTATTTAAATCTGCCTATCATGAGGACAATCTTTTAATTTTAATAATAACAACCGAGTGGACAGGCTGCCAATTAAGAGAAAAATCTTTTTATTTTCATAACCTCAATTAAAGGGACATCATTGGAGCTGTCAATCGTGGGGATAATATCATACCATCAATTGTATGGACAATTTTTTAAACGTAATGCAATTGTACGGTATTAAAAGTAAGGTTAAAAAGAAAGTTAGGTTAGAAATTAAATACTTTCAGTAATTAATTTGAGATTAAAAATGACACTCTTTTTTTATATTCATATCAAGTTGCAGAGACGAAATGTCATTCAATCAGCTGCCAAAAAGTGAAATCGCAAAAATAAAACAGGCATGCAGAAAAAACAAAAATGAACACCTTAAACACATCTGCACGAATTAGAACGACATGCAGAGAAAAACCGGTCATCTGAGCTCTACAACAAAGTGAAATACATTGCACGAGAGTTCAATCCAAAAACTCAGATCATCAAAGATAAACAAAATAACATCATCACAAACGCAAAGGATATCGCAAACGTATGGCGTCAATACTGCCACAAATTATTTCATGATGATCCACCGCCACAACCAACCAACACCGAGACAAGCTTCGAGATCGAACCTATTTTATTAAAAGCAGATGTAGAAAAAGCAGTACAAAAACTGAAGAACCAAAAAACACCTGGGGCGGACGGAATAACAGCAGCAGTACTGAAAAGCATGGGCGAAATAGGCGTGAACATAATACATACTATATGTCATAAAATCTGGACGTCAGGAAAATGGCCGAGTGGCTGGTGTCACTCTGTATTTTTGCCAATTTACAAAAAA
>JARJDX010029234.1:0-10582 GCA_030264735.1 Gymnusa sp. GC000175 | reverse complement strand
GAGAATTTATGACTGATAATTTTTGGGAGGGATGATGATGTGAGTTTCCATTTAAGTAACGATCTGTGTGGGTGGGTTTCCTGTAAACTGTATGACCTAGTTTACCATCGGGGCGTTTTAAGACTAAAACATCTAGGAAGGGCAATTGGCCCTTATTCTCTATTTCCATAATGAATCTAATGCTATTATGATGACTGTTTAAATGATTTAAGAAATCCTTTAAGGCAGATTCACCGTGTGGCCAGATCACAAAGGTATCATCTACATATCTAAACCAGCATTTTGGTTTTTGTTCTGCAGATTCTAGCGCTTCGTTTTCAAAAGCCTCCATAAAGATGTTGGCTACTATGGGAGATAGAGGAGACCCCATTTTCACATATTAAGTTAATTTAGATGTTTTATGTTTTTATTTGGTGACCGTCAAAATCTCAAAAATCAAAATCCCGACAGTTTAGAATCTTGTTGTTGTTGGTATTTTGATTACCAGGATTATATGCTGTCGGGATTTTAACCCTTCGGGATTTTGATTGTCGGAACCCGTTTTATTTGACTAACGGATTATATATATGACGATATATTAAGTTTATTTCTTTCTTATCATACCTTGAAACCAAACGCTAAATAAATAAATAAAATGTATTACAAAAACTAATAAATGGTAAAATTTAGGCATTAATAATTAAATTTAATAAAGTTACATAAACCTTTATTATTTGTAAACAATTATTATAAAATTATATTATATGAATAATTACCGTATAAAACAATTTGCTCCTTCAATCTAATGGTTTAATCCTTTCTAAAATGTATGTAACCCAATTATTGTTATTGTTATTTGCCACTGAATAAAACAAAAATAAATATTTAAGCACCGTATGCTTTACAAGCCAATTTGAACTACTGAAAAAATTGTATAACCAACAATATTATCCATACAGGGAGAAGATTAAAATTGTGATTAGATAACATTAATCATTCAGTCATAATACTTTGTCACATAATATTTATATAAATTATTGATTGAAACCTTTTTTTACAAAACGTGTATTGCATTTAATTAAAAACTATAAAGTGTAGATTATGTATGGCAATTGTGTGTTTCAACCGATATTCCATACTAGGTAATCTGCATGCGAGATAAAGAATATCATTGTCGAAAGGTGCGTTTTGTGTAATATGTTCACTTGGTAATATATTTTTATTATCCGAAAAGGGAAAGTAAAGTGCATTTTTTTTAGATTTTATCAGATGTCGACGTGTTAAGGTCCTCTGAACAAAAATTGACTATTTTTAATAAAGTGTGTATATGTGTGTATGGATACTCATTTTCTTCTATTCTTGTATTCAAGACTAAATGAATAGACTAAACTAGGCAACATAAAAATTTATATCTAAAATTCGTTTTATATGATATGCTACTGTATATTTTTTGGTTAAAATCGGTGTCCGGAAGTGTTAACATTTTTTTTTTGTTTTTTTGCATATATTTTCTAGAGAATACATATTTCAAAGTTTATAAAATTAAAGTTGCTGCAACGACTTTTAAATAAGACATTTTTAATTGGGAAAGTCGAGTGCCGGATACTCCATTATTTTATTGCTTGCTATTACCTAATCTAAGTCATTACAGGATTTAAAACTATTAAGATCCACATACATCCTTAACAGTATGCATCAAATTCCGAACGCAGGCATATTTAGTCTCCAATCCAAAAAAGGATTTCAGATCAAAACCCATAAACTTATTTCGTACCATGTGGATGTCACAGTTATATTTTAGTGCTTTCTGATGCTGTAAAATCATTTGTAAAATTTGTATCTTTGTTTAGTAGAGGCGGTAAAAAAAATCCTCCAGGGCGCCAGATTGGCCAAGGCCGGCTCTGGTAATTAGTGGAAACACAAATCGCTGATATAAAGAGTTTTCAAGGATAGATCGTTTTAAAGCAAACAAAGGGTAAATTAAATATGCAACTTTAATAAATTGTTTAATACTTGATGTTAGGTTAAAGGTGAATAGAAGGTAGAAGAATGAAATCTAAACTAAGACTAATTCAGTAAAAGTACATATGTGAAATGGGGTCTGCAAATGAACATCGAAAAGACTATTGTTATATATTGGGTACAAAACATCAGATCTAAATAACAATAAGACCATAAAAAGTGCAACTATCTAGAAATAAATTTTAATAAAAAAGGGAGTGGTGATATAGAAATATCACCGAGGGTGAATAAAGCAAGAAAAATAGTTAAAGTCATGAGCGAAATATTGTGAAGCAAAAATATAGGGAAACAGAGAAAACTAAAAATATACCATAGTTTAATAAAGAGCATACTGATATATGGATTGGAAACCTGGCGAATGAAAGAACACATAAAAAGGAAAATATAAGCCAGGGTGATAGACGTCTTAAGACAAGCAGCTAAAAAATATACGATAGAACCAATCCAAAATAATATAATAAGAGAACAAATGGGGATTCTTAAAACAGTTAAGGAATTTGTTAAAAAGAAGCAATTACTTTGGTACGGGCATATACAAAACACTGCTCTCGGGTGGTTCGGTAGTTACCTTAAAAGTTGGTTCGGTGACGTAACACCTGCCCTGTGACTCACATTAAGGACGTAAAAATTAGGCTGAAACTCTGTCTAAACCTGAAAGCGAGAACTCTCGCTCAAAAACGGGTCTATATAAAAAAATTGACAAAAGACTACTGAAAAATATAATAAAACGGATACCAGTAGGAAATTGAAAAATTGGGAGACCTAAATAATTATAGCTAGAAATATAAAAAATATAATAATTACGAGGAATGATGAAGCCTAGAAAGACAGAAATAACTGGCGGGTAGGCATCGGACAACGCCGTAGAACCCAAAAAAGGTGGCGCTGCATTTGCAGGAAAATTTATCGCAAAATTTAATTTATCTGCGATTACAGCGCCATCTACTAATGGCGCTGATTACAAAATTATGTTACTTGAAAAATGTATGCACTTTAAATTTCCAAAAGGAAATCCCCACTTTTTACTGGTGATTTTATTAAAGGTGGCGCTGTAATTACCAAAAAAAAAAAACAAATCTTGCCATTATTTTTTTCTACTATTGCAGCGCCACCTAATATAATAACAGAAGTGTTTTAAGTAAAAGTTATGTATTTTCACTGTCGAACCGATTATAGAACGGTTTTTTGTAAATATGTCAAAACCTATCAAGTTTATGGAAAAAATATAAAAGCACATAAAAGGTTAGAATTAAATTTGCAATAAATATTGTTCTTACCACTTTTTCAAAATTTAACTTTTTAAGAACTCATCCTTGTTTATTGCTAAGCAACATGCTATTAAATTTATTAATGATATAGGTTATATATCATTCAAAAGTAATGGATGTCACTATCGGAGTTATTGCCAACATACATTTCACTACAAAAATTAAGTTGCAAAGTTATACTGCCAACCTAATTGGCTGATAATTAATGAAATATAGTTAGGTTTCTATTAAAAGTAACGGATATGTTTCAAATTCGTAAATGAAAGTTGTGTGGTGACCACACCTCCATTTTTTTTGTAATAAAGATGTGCTTTTTGTTTTTTTACTTGGAAGTATATTTCTCAAGATATTTACCCCTTTTTAAAGTTTTTGTCCACCCTATAATCTAGAAATATTATTTGCATGATGCTTTAAGTATATATACTCGCGTTTAAATCAATAGTCATAATAAAAAACTTTTATACAAAGCATTAAAAATGACTACTAGTGTGTATAAAATAAATTATTTATACATTAGAAAATACGACGGCCATGAGTTCAAATTAGCGCAGCTACTTACTTATTTTTGCATTTATTAATTTTATATTCAAATGAGAGTTATTATAGGATTTTAAAATTATATATAATTTGCATAATGGCTATAAAAATTAGGAAGGTTATATTGTCACAAAACACACCAGTTTATGAAACATATTCTGAAAAAAGTAATTTACGAAGTAAAAGTAAGTATAGTAATCGCGAAAATTTCCGAAATTAAAATTTTTGCGGCAATATCACTGATTCAGAAAAAGTTGTTTTTGAAGTGGTGTCTGTCTGTGTGTGTATGCTCTATACAGCCTAAGCAGCTAAACTGATCGGCCTGGAAATTGATATTTAGGCTTTTAATAAAAATTGGGAAGTCGCAGTGAATTTTGGCTGAAATTTACCAAACGGAAGTGGTGTTTATTGGTTAGGTTTTTCGTTAAATCATCAAAAAACTATCAAGTTGGTGGAAAAAAACATAAAGAGTACAAAAGTGGTTTGATTTATTTTGCAATAAATTTTGTTATTCTCACTTTTTCAAAATATAACATTTTAAGAACTCCTTATATTTATTATATACTGAAGACCATATTTCCGAAACGGTAGTTCGGATTAAAAATTAAAGACCCTCTAATGATCTTAAAAAAAGTCCTATGGCCCGGTAATATAAAGGGGATCAGAAAAATTAATAAAAATGTCCCGTTTTTTTGAGTGAAAAGTTTTTCATTCTTAAATTTTAGAAACTGGCGTGTCTTGATTTTTTTTTAAACCCCGGGCGCAAATCCTTCTAAAAGCTTTAGTGTTTAGTGGTTAGAGGGGTCGAGAACGCTGTGCGGCGAACGATACGGGGTTCAGGCGGCATTGTGAAGCCGTATTTCAAAAACGGCGCCATATAACGGAATGTGGAACACGGCATTAGATCGGGCTCGACAAGAAACCTCAATGAGGTTTCAATTTTCGGGGGTCGAAAAAAATAATTTTCTTTTTCGGAGTTCGTTTTCAAGAGTCCGAAAAGGTTTGAATAACTTTCTTTATTTTTGAGCTAAGGAGTGCAGCTGTTGGCATATATGGAAAAAAGAATTACGAAAGAAAGTGAGAGACCGCATTCTTAAGTTAGAATAGAACTGCCACTTGCTCTTGCGGCGTGAGAACCATCGTCGTACAGCGTAAAAAATTAAATTATCCCAGAATGAATGGATTTTTTTTGCTCGAGGTAATATTTTAAATATTTAAATGGTTAGAATTTAATTTGTAATAAATTGTGTTCCCATCACTTTTTCAAAATTTAACATTTTAAGAAATCATCCTTATTTGTTGCTAAGCAACATTTTATTGAATTTATTATCATCAAGTAGCAGATATATACTGTCATTATATTCAGCTGGCAATTAATGATAAAGGTTATATATCATTTCAAAGTTACGGATGTCGCTATCGGAGTTATTGTCAACAAACATTTTACAACAAAAATTGAGTTAGGGAGACACACTGCCAACCTAATTGGCTAATAATTAATAAAATATAGTTACGTTTCTATTAAAAGTAACGGATATGTTTCAAATTCGTAAATGAAAGTCATAGTAAAAGATTATATTAAAAGAACTATTTATTATGATGCGGTCCTACAAACCCTAAACATTACGTCTAAAATAATAAATAGACAAAAGGCACTGGAAAAAAACGTCAAGACTTCTACCATTAAATCTTGTAGCCTAATTTTACTACTAAAGGCCAGGAAAACAAAAAAATATTATTACTTAAAATAATCTTAACCCGGGGCTGCTAAACGAATATTATGAATTGGGTTTGCGTTTTATTTTAAACAAACTCTATAAAAATGCCTAAAATGTGTATAATTTAATTTAAAATTTTTTAGAAACGTGATTTTAGCGCATCATTAATGGGTTGCGTCTTTCGTACTAAGAACTTATATGACAACCTATATTCATACCTCTTCTTTAATTAAGAATTTTTTTTTAATTTCAGGTTAACCTTCATTTTCCAATCAAGATTTTCAAAATATATGGATTAAAATTAAAATTAATTAGCATACCGATACACAGTATTTAGTATAAAATTACGTCTACAATAATATATAATTTATGGTTAGGAATGTGAAGAATGTAATATAATTACTTTTGTGTTTTTTCCTATTGATACTAAAATTAAATATTTTGCCACATTCCATATGGTAACGTGCTGCATTTTTTACAAAATCATTTAAGAATGTACATAATAAATTATATAACATTTTATGATGTGATATTAACACTTTGCCACTCCTTTTGAAATAGGAGTAGTTTTTAATAATCTATGATACGATGATCCATGGTCATGAGATTCATTTTAATTCGTTTTGTTTCAAAGGATTTTTTACGATAAACACTACTTTTTCTTTTTTCACGCAGGTAGGATCTTATCCTGTTGGTTTAGCGGTAAAGTCAAGTTTATAATAGTAATACTGAGTAGGAATTATGCAATTTGTTTTAAATCAAAAACAAAAAACGATTAGAATCGCCTAGACATTGGGTTTATTGCCGTGCCTTTATAGTCAAGGGTGTTTTCTAAGGAGAACTCTAAATATTGGTATAAGGATCATAACCGCAAATACAGGATTTATTCCCTGGTAAAATACTTTTTAAAAGATTCGAATATAAAGCAACTCGATCCGTATTACCAGCCAAAAAATTCAAATTCGTTTAAAGACAAAGCTCTCTCTATACAAAATACTTATCCAACCAGTTCTCTGTTAAGGTAGTGAAACATGGACGATCACACAAAAAATGGCAGAATGTATGGATATTAAAGACTACGATATAACGTAAAACTTTATGCCATTTTCAAAGAACACACCACTCGATGTTTATGTGGTTAGGCCGCCTTAGATGGGCAGGAAGCGTGCATCGAATGGTACCTGCAGTTCCACAATGCGTTCTTGCGGGAGTATTGAAAGGAAGAAGGTAAACCACGAAACCGGTAGGAAAACGAAGCGCATAAAGATGCAGTTTTGTTGCTTGATACGAGATGCTGGTCAACGGCTACCACGGACACAGGCGATTGAAAGCAAAAGATATGTGATGTGGTGCCACCTGTACAGCATAACTGGGCCTGTGTGGGGTTGGGCTGCTCTACACGAAAAGGCACACCTACCCGAAAATCTCTAGAGTTGCCTACCTTGCGGAGGTGCAGTCTAGTTAATTCATACGAGATGGCGCACATCTAATCACATTTACTTATGACATAAATGTCCCACTCTTACGTCTAAATAGCGAAGAGCATAAATCATACAGTTTCTCAAATACTTGGCTCGTTTCTAACACCTACACACCTTATCCTACTAGCCCAGGGGCTAGCTATTGAAAATAAAAACAAAAAAATAGAAGAGTCTTAAAAAAAATATATAATATTTTTTTTAATGGGATGATTGCTTTTGCATAGCATTCGATAAGACTTTAATATTTGGTGAATATTCAGTAATATTTAGCTTACGGCAGCACTCAAGTTTCAGGTCAGTAAGATTACTTCTTAACTGACTCTTTATTAATGTCATATGGAAAAATACTTGCTCACAGTAATTTGTGGACCTAAAAATTGTCAGTAGCCCAAAACCATAATTTTATGATTATGATTTATGATTTATGACGATTCTGCAAGACGGTTCCAAGCTTCGAAAACAATTTTATCCATATTTTGAAGATTGCTAATTTCGGTCCATTTATGCTGAGAATATAACATACTCTTTTCTCTTTCTAAACTTTCCAGGTCAGAATTAGGTTTTAAAAATATATTATTTCATAAATCTGGGTTTTCAAAGAGCCACAAAATTTACTAAAAGAGCCACATGTGGCTCCGGACCGGAGCCGCAGTTTGCCGGCCCCTGTACCAGCCTAATAGTCGCAAAGACCCAAACTCGGCTTTTTGCTAGTTCATCGATCTGCTAGTCTGTTAATTGTATTTCATCGCCACTGTCAAACCCCTATTGTTCTTTCAGTCTGGCAATCGCAGCGACCCGACCTCGGTAGCCAACTGACACCTCTCTGCTATACGTCCGTTTCAAGTGCCCGAAACATCTGTCCATCTAGACTCTAGACGCCACCATCTAGCCCTGTGTCTATCTGTACCAGCTGGAGAGCATTTGTAAATTATTTTATTTCATTTATTGTAACCTTGTAATTTATACATTACTTTTTATTTTGTGCATTTAACCTAAATGTAATGAACTAACAAATTAAAAATTATTTTGAACTGTTTCATTTTGTGAATTAAACTACTTTAAAGCCAGCCGAGCAAAGCCAGTCCCACGTCACAAGGCCAATGGCGGATTTGGGTTGTAGCGCCATTGTTGGAAAGGAATAAGACCAATAATGACAGGCCGCAGAAACCCGACCCGATTGGGCTTAAGCAAAGAGGTTACTGAAAAAAGACGAAATAAAAGTTTTGCGTAGAATTACCGAAAAGGAGAGAAAACGGAAGTTACTGCAAAGTGGAGAACAATTGAATGTTAAGAGGAAAACGTGGAAATTGGATGGGATAAAAATGGTAAAAATAGCAAGGGAAAAATCTGCGCCAGGAAGGAGAAGCATAGGGGGACCGAAAAATAGATGACGTGACAAATCACCATCAACGAAGAATGAAGGCATAAGGGACAAAAAAAGAACAAGCAATATGCCTAAAAGTGAAGAAAGAAGAAAATGTATATTTCAAATAAAAACCAAATGTCAAAATTTTTGGTGACTTAAATATTTTCGCCACATTTCCCTGGATGGTGAAAGGGAGAGGCCAAAAAAAAAACAATAAAACATAAAAACCGATCAGTTTGCAACTATTTCTCTGTAGAAGAACAATTATTGACATAACAAAAAGCCAGAAGAGATTTTTTAAGAGCTAGAAAGACATTTAAAGTAACAAGGTCTAGAACTTTCATCACATACAATGCTGAAGAACCTCAATAAATCCATACTCAATTAGGAAAACAAATAAAATTAAAGGTCTTGCATTATTTTGTAGACTATTAAAAGATATTGTGTTAATTTTAACAACAATACTGGGTGACTTAAAGGACAGAATTAGCAACAAACCAATCCAAGGTATAATGCAGAGGCATAATGAGCCAATAATTAATGCAAGTGAAAAAGAATTCATGCGACTCACCTGCTAAGGATCAACAATACCTTCTGATATAAAAAAATGTAAACGTTAATTTAAAATACTTTGTTTCCGATCAGAAGATATTAAATTTACTAAAAGCTGCAAAATCACATAGGTTTAGATTTAGAATATTCAGGGCGGTCCAAATTAAGTAGCCTACAGTAGGTATATTTATTATCATTAAAGATAGACTTAAAATAGACAATGACGTGTAAATTTCTGTGCTGACTAGGATACTGCTGAGAAAATTTCAAAATTCCAAACAATTTAAAAATTATTTCAAAAAAAACTGAAAATCGCGATTTTCTAAAAAGTCAAATTTCTATGTAATTATAAAAGATACAAAAAACAGTTTTATAATAAAATTTACTTGATTCAATAAAGGAAACTTAAAACTGCTGTCAAAATAAAATTCAAGATGGCGGTTTTCGGGATATTAATAGCAACATCATTTTCATTAGCACCACAACTCTTTCTGGATCATGGCTTGTATTATAATTTTCCGCCATTCGGATCTGTTTTGGGCTTTTCCTCTCCAGTTGGTAATTTATAGAGATTTGACGTCCTTGGCAATTTGTTTCATGTATCTGAGTTTCATTCTCCCTTTGAATCTCATTCCAAGTGCCATTTGCTTTATTATTTTCTTTGTTGTTTCGTCGTCCGTCATTCTTTTTTTTTTACATGGCACATCCATCTTAGGCGCCCTATTTTGACAACGTGGTGATGTTCCGCTCTCCAAAAGTTAAGTACAATTCAAAGTTGTACCTTTCTTTCCATAGACCGTTTTCCATTATTCCTCTATATATATGACGTAATACCTTCTCTCGTAGATTGCTAGCAGTCCTTTTTTTTTCTTGAAGAGCGTCCACGTATCAGCCCCATATACCAAGATTATTTATTAGGGTTAGGTTTATTTGGCATTTGGCATTCCGTTTTTATTGACAGTTTGTCCCATCTTAGTTGCCTGCTGAGTCCGTGGTATGTTTTATTTGCTAAGAGGATTCTTCATCTTATTTCTGCGTTGGTATTGTTGCCTGATCTACAAACATACATACTTACATACCCAAGTATGTGAATGATGCACTTCTTCGAAATTATAGTCGCCAACTGTTAGGTTTTGCAGTTGTCTAGCTCCTGTTCCCTCTGGGTTGTAGGCATGAATGTATTTTGTTTTTCTCTGGTTTATTTTTAACCCACTACCCCGTGCTGCTCTTTCAATTAGGGTAAGTGAGTCCATCATCTACCTTTTTAATCTTTTGAAGATGTGGATGTCGTCCGCAAACCCAATACCTCGGTGCTTTTGTTCATAATATGCCTCTTGTATTGATATCCGAATCCCTTATTACTCTCTCTAGCGTGATTAAATAAAATACATGATAGTGCATCCACCTGTCTTCAGCCTTTTTTATGTGCATTTTTTTGTTGTTTCGTTTAGTATTTTTATTACGCTTCGCATTTTAAGGGTTTTCTTGGTCAGAATAATTTGATGCGTCAGGATGTTGAATTCCGCTATTGCTTGTAATAGGAAGTGTTTATAAATACTGTCGTATGCGCTCTCAAAATCGATAAATAGGTGGTGTGTATCTCTGTTATATTTGTGTTGTTTTTTCCAGAATTTGGCGTAAGACAAAAATTTAGTTCGT